>JBBPDB010000032.1:16315565-16330057 GCA_037974465.1 Brachypetersius altus | reverse complement strand
AGTTTGGTTTCGGACCTACAGTTTTCCACTACAACTGGTTGCTATAGCAACCAAACATTCTGAGCAGCAGCCTGAGCGGAGGCTCTAAGTTGAGGTAAACAACCCGGCATCACTCCAGTCGCTAGCATGGATGAAATCAGAGGGTTTTATTTCTTATCCTTGGTTTGAGGAAGAAGAAATTTTCTGTTTACGTTGTGGTGTGTTCATGTATGACAAAACAGTCACTTTCAGTACTCCAGTAAGTATTAATAGCATTCTTTCTGGCACAAATTGTCCCACATGCAGACCATTACGCTTTAAGGGTTTAAAGAGGCAGGAGCTCTAAAATAGCTCGACCTGAGGCATTTACTTCAGGTCTGACTGAACATCCTAAAGTTTCCTAAAGACACTCATTATTCAGAGAGAGATATAAAGTGGCCAAGAACGAGAAGTCTGAGAGATGAGCCTTCTCTTATCGCACATTTGCCACATCAGATGCCCCTGGATTAAGGAAAAAAATAACAAGAAGGAAAAACTGCTGCGTCATCCGTTTGTCTGATGCAACTGTTGCTGTGTGGAATGACTAATCAATAAGCCTTCCTCATAAATCACCCGAGAGGAGGGTGGGGGGCTTCGACTCTTTCCAAAAAGCTTGCTAGAAAACTCAGTTATCTTCATTTCTCCTCCCTCAGGCATGCTTTTATGCGGGGAGGCCAGAAGCATGAGTGTTCCCAGGGGGATACATTCTAATTAACTGGCAGGAATATCCGCAGCTACCCTCTCGACTTGGCAGCCTGAAATTTATGCCTGAGTGGGTAGAGTACATTTGGCTTCCTTCCAGAAGAAGAAATGTTTGCGAAAACTGCAAAAAAGTAGCCTGGTCAAGGCCGTTCGGGTCCAAGTATCATCTCTCTGCTACATTTTTGCCATGTTCTATGTGGTTCCCTCTTACTAGCGATCGCTCCACTTAGGCCTGGCTCATATCTCGAACTGGGATCCACGTCCCCGTGGCATTCGCAATATAGCTGAAAAGCAATTACTCATTTTGTTATTCAAAATAACCCGATGGTGAAAACGCTAAGCTGAATAAACGGAAACGCTGCCTTTTGAAGTAGCGGAAAGGAAGCAGGGAGCATTTGGGGGTCCATCGCTTAAAACTAACCCTTTAATCCCATTAGATTCTGTAAGTTGAGACATTAAATGGTCCCTTGAGCCCAAGGCTGCGGCAAAGCTTTTAAGGCCTCAGTCTTCGGGGGCTTACTTCAAACGGAACTAGCTCACTGCTATTTCTGGCCTCTCCTGGTTGGCCCACTTTTGCATGCTACAGTGACAATGCGATGATGTGGGATCAGTAACACCTTTGATTTCATCTGCAGTGCTCTCTAACCCGTCTGTGCAGAGATAGAACAGAGGGTGTAGACACAGGGGGGGTTAGAGATAGAAGATCATTAAAGAGGGAAATCAAAGTAATCAGGAGCTTGAAACGTACGTAGCTAAGACCTTTTTATGAAGCCTTTCCTCTGCCATGTGTCTTTCACTGAACCTCGGCTGAGGTTAATTTCGAATGACAAGCTTATACACCACTGAAAGATCCCAGCTTTAAGATTTAAGGTGTGGTCTGTTGGAACTTTTTGGGCTGAGTAAGCCCTCTGTCGTGAATTACAAAGTAAATGTTGATGGAAGAAGTTCAAAAACCTTTCCATTCACTATTAATTTAGCGCTTCTACTGACAGTATTGCATTCAGTGGTGGTTCAACAATGCTGCCAGCGCCACAGGAAGACATGAAACAAAATAATTCATCAAAGAAAGGCCATCTGAAAGCTTGCAGGCCACATCAGCAAGTCTGTCGTCTGCATGCTTGGTGGACGTCAAGCTAAATTTCATTGGTGCTGATAAGCCATAGCATCCGGTTCTTAGTTAGTTCCCATACCTGCCGCCTGTCTCCTTCAGTGATTTGTTTCCTACTGTGCCATCAATACCTTGTTAAACACTTCAGGCTTTATGGAATTTTCAGTCGATGCAAATTATGTTATTCTCAAGTTACAGTTTTTCAACTTTGTTGAGGTATTTCAGTTGAAAGACAGATTCATCGGGTGTCTAACAGCAACGGCAAACAGATTTAGAAACACATTTATCAACTATTATACTCCAGCAGCCCATTACCATTATTCCACAGTAATTTGAGCTGTTTCTTGCGTGTGACTCGTTGGAGTGGAGAAAGTCAGTCGACAGCGCAGATTTCTGATACCAAATAACGAAGAGATATTTGATTATGATTCCAATTTGTTCTTGTTGTGGATAGTGCTGGGAACAGCACAATTTTTTAAGTTTTACCTACAAGATACATTTTGAGAAGTTAGGACTGAGAAACAGAATTCAGCAAAACTACTGTTTAGAGGGAGAGTTACCAAATAAATAATTTTAAATATCTTTAGGAAGAATCCCATTGTTTTTTGACTAATTTACAATTAACAAAGAAACTCCTCAAATAAACCATTTCACCACTATTGAAGTACCAGCAAAAGCCTGAGTGAGAAATCGGTATGATGGGTTAAATATTTATCAGCTGTAAGCATTCCATGACATAACATGTCTTTTAAATGAAAATACTCTAATCCCCCACTTTTTTTTAAGTATAAACCCTAAATATGCCCCCAAATTTGCTCCCAAAACACTTAATTTTAATTTTGTGCTAATGTTTAATGCATTACCCTAAAAAAAAAGTAAAGTTAAATAAATAATCAGAATCTGAAAACTTTTTTGTTTAAAAAACGTTAGCATTAACGGTTAGCATTAGCGTTAACAGCGTGCAAAGACTTGTACACAAAAGAAAGGTTGAAATAACTCTCTCTACCCACATGGTTAGACAGAGCACAGCTTACTAATACTAAACAAACTGAGATAACTGTTGAAAAGGGGGGGGTGAAATCACTAAAATACGAGGACAAGACACGGAGCAGTCATGCTACGTGCTGCTGCAGCTGCTTCTTCTTTTTATGGTGGTTGACAACTTTTCAGTGTATTACTGCCACCGCTGGACTGGTGGCGGTAATATAGTTTGGTTCTCAGGAAAATCCGCATTAGACTGAAACCGAACGCTGATCCGTGTAAAACTGAGGGATTACTGTAGTCCGATGGCAAGGTTTTTGTCATGGCATGGTGAACCATTTATAGAAAATATATGAATTTATTTTAACTGAATGTTTACTATAAGGTTAAAGCACTGTCCTACTTGAACATGCAAACTGTTTCACTCTTAAAAACTGGTAAAAGAGAAAAGTGGTGCTAAAAAAATTCTAATAAAAGTTACATTGACAAATGCAAATTTTGAAGCCTTGTGACAACTGAAAGAGATGTGAATAAGAACTTTAGAACTGCATTGTCTAAAAAGTGTCCTACTTTTGCTTGAGAATCTCAGAAATTCATTCAAGCAATAAAATGAAATGATGAGAAAACGTTTTTTTTTTAGAAGGCCATGATGTTGCCAGACAGACCCTAGGTGAGTTGGACAGACCCCTTTGTTAACATCCTATTATAAAACAGAACTACCTTAAACAGACTGCAGGTAAAATCAGTATCGGGAGGGAGAACGATGGATTGGTTCATCTCTAAATGTGCTTTTTCAAATACCGCCCGTCTTTGTTCAGCATGACCTCTGTCTCCGCACCGCACTTAAAGAAGTCCCAGGGGGAAAGCACTAAGGTAGGATCTATGTGACAGTCTCTTATCTGCTCTTTCCTTCTCAGACCTTAAAAGATACACGACATATGACAAATGAGAAGCAGCAGGAAGTGTGGAAATGAGAACCATCTTATCCGCATGTGAGAAGAGAATGAATTTCATGAATTTTGAATGCGGAGGCCTGAGATCACGAGGGCCCTGTGCCTCGAAGAAGGAGCCCAGAAGAACCCCCTGTCCTCTGCTGCAGGTATACATATAGACAGGGATTGTCTATATGTCTGCAAGAATTGGTGTAGTTTTCAGTCTTCACTGTGCAAATGCGAACCTAATCTGAGGAACTTACTGGATCTGTAAGTACCACCACTCAGGAAAGGAAAACCTTAAAAAGAAAATAATAATGATGTTTAAAAATATGGTTCCTGTCGGTCCGCGGAGCCTCGCTTCTGCACCAATCAAAATTCAGTCAGAGCAGGTCTGATCTCAGAGCTTCTGTAACTGCTTGTCCCGCCCCCTCGGCTTCACGGCCCGCCCCGCCCCCTCGACTTCACGGCACGCCCCCTCAACTTCATGCATCCCCGATACGAGACCCGTTCTCCGGTCCAGAGAGGCGCGATCTGCCCCTGTTCTCCGGTCCAGAGAGGAGCGATCTGCCCCTGTTCTCCGGTCCAGAGAGGCGCGATCTGCCCCTGTTCTCCGGTCCAGAGAGGAGCGATCTGCTCCTGTTCTCCAGTCCAGAGGAGTGATCTGCCCCTGTTCTCCAGTCCAGAGAGGAACTATCTGCCCCTGTTCTCCGGTCCAGAGAGGAGCGATCTGCTCCTGTTCTCCGGTCCAGAGAGGAGCGATCTGCCCCTGTTCTCCGGTCCAGACAGGAGCGATCTGCCCCTGTCCTCCGGTCCAGAGAGGAGCGATCTGCCCATTCTCCGGTCCAGAGAGGAGTGATCTGCTCCTGTTCTCCGGTCCAGAGAGGAGCGATCTGCGCCTGTTCTCCAGTCCAGAGAGGAGTGATCTGCCCATTCTCCGTTCTAGAGAGGAGTGATCTGCTCCTGTTTTCCGGTCCAGAGAGGAGCGATCTGCGCCTGTTCTCCGGTCCAGGGAGGAGCTATCTGCCCCTGTTCTCCGGTCCAGAGAGGAGCTATCTGCCCCTGTTCTCCGGTCCAGAGAGCAGCTATCTGCCCCTGTTCTCCGGTCCAGAGAGCAGCTATCTGCCCCTGTTCTCCGGTCCAGAGAGGAGCTATCTGCCCCTGTTCTCCGGTCCAGAGAGGAGTGATCTGCTCCTGTTCTCCGGTCCAGAGAGGAGCTATCTGCCCCTGTTCTCCGGTCCAGAGAGGAGTGATCTCCTCCTGTTCTCCGGTCCAGAGAGGAGCGATCTGCTCCTGTTCTCCGGTCCAGAGAGGAGCGATCTTCCCCGTTCTCCGGTCCAGAGAGGAGCGATCTTCCCCGTTCTCCGGTCCAGAGAGGAGCTATCTGCCCCCGTTCTCCGGTCCAGAGAGGAGCGATCAGCCCCTGTTCCATGCATCTGAGCAAGATGCTTTTTCTCACTCGCCAGCCACAAACTCAAATACAGAAACCGGCTGAACTCAGAAACTTGCCCCGAGTGGCTCTGCCAGCATGCCTTCCTCATTTTGACCAGTTAGTGGCGAGAAATCAGACACACCATCATATTAGAGCGCCAATGGTATGGTAGAAAATTTAAATTTGCGTGCGTACCAATTCATTAACATAGGTTCTCATTAGAGAACTACAGCAAAAGTATACTGTCAACCCCTGCATATAGAAATGCTTGGAATTCTTGGAGCAGGTTTGCACTGTTTTCTTCCTTTGGATCTTCTGCCTGGTGCGCTGCCTGCTCTCTCTGGCTGGCACTACAAACTCCGGCGCAGACTTTGAACAGCTTGCAAGCCTTGGGCCTGTCCCAGATGCCGTTCATTCATGGGGCCTCATTCTTCAGAGAGTTACTGAGCAGGCTGTTGCCTCTGAGCGGACTTCTGCACCCAAAGCCCAGGAGGGGCTGGCATCCCAGCCCAGGCAATTGATAGGTTTAAGGCACACATGGACCCTCCTAATATGAATGGGCCTTCTCACAGCATTTTTGGACATTGTTTTCTAAATGTATGTCGAGTTCCTTTAAAATTCGGGATTTTTTAGAAATACACTTCAGGTTTTACTCTACATTTCCACCTGATTTTGTTTTTACTTTAGTCATACTCCCTACTTTTACCACATTAACACTAAGAACTCAAGAGTGCATGAGTAAAATCTGATTTGAGTAAAATCTGATAAACAGTCGAAAACCGGTTTCTGTTCTCCTACATGCTTGTCGTTTGCTGCTTTTTCCCTTGGCACGCCACCACTTGGCCGCTCTCTGGACCCCCCCCCCTTTGGGTTTTCCCCCACGCACTTGTGGGCGGAGTCTATTCTACAAAATTCTTCAACTTTTGTAGTAGTATTATTACTATTTAAACTTATTTTTAAATCATTGATTATTAAAGTTACTATTGTTATTATTTAAAATACAATTATCTTGGTTCTACGTGACATAAAAACACCAAACAAAGCTCAGGATAACGTCTGACACCTTGAACATCTAAACAAACTGGGGGATCTTCCATATAAGGAGCTGTTTTGGCAACAATTTACTATTTGTCACATTCTAAGGTCTAAATCACTTCTTTAAGCTGCCACATCATAGTCACGCACTTGTACTGTTGACAGGTCCATGACGCCCATATTTGCAAGGAAAAATGGGACATAAATAGCCAGTTGCTTCAAGATTCTGCAGTCTGATGCCGCCAGAAGGATGTTAAAGTTTTATGTAAAGAAAGACTTTTTAAACAAATGAATGCTAACATCTTGCTTTGCCTGCACAGTGTGAGGAACAGTGAATTCTGAGCAGAATACATTTGAAAGCTTCGTTTAATTAATAAATGTGTTAAAAGGAAAATTAATGTGTTAATAATACGTTTTTGATGTACTTGAGTTCAGGCTGGACATGGACACAAAATTGTCAGCTGCACTGGGGTTCAAGCCTGAGGCCCTTTTTAAAGCTCCAGTGTGGCGATATTTCAATTTTGCACCAATCAGAAGGTGTGTGATTCCACAGATATCAGGATGCAGCCTCATAGCACTTCACGCCGTCTACCCAGAGAGTGGTACATGGAGCCATATCTGGGCTGTATGCTTTCCCATTCTACCTGAACGTGTGCGATAGGAGCTGAGATAGCCTCATACTCTGAAGCTCGCTGAGCCAGCTTTCCTCCGCAGGACGCTGTGGGTGCTCCCGCTGCAGTGCTGTTGCTTAAAAACCATTACAGCGAGTCTGCATACTCCACTGCTTTGCAATAAAGAGCATCTCCCCTCCTCTCCGCGAGGCTTATCTCCAGCGCCAATGCTCCCAGGAGGCCGGCTCTCACTCACAGCCTGCAGACAGCGGGGGCTCATACATGGATGGAGCCTGCAGCTCCAGCGCTCGGGTTCTGATGAGGAGTGGTGTAGTGTGCTCTGAAGTAGTGAGAACACTGGCCCTTCTTCACCAAACTTGCGTAGGTTTGAGTGCCAACAATGATGTGCAAACAATTCCACTCTGTCTGATTAAAGAATGTGCATCACCCCATCGAAACTAATGGCGCTGATGAATCAGCTTCAGCTATAAGGAAACAAGAACCCATGCTCTTGTCCTACATTTGCATGTCATTTGCGAATGATACGCCCCATTTGACCATAATCCCCATATAATTTGCTTGAAACATGCTATAATTCATGCTTTCATGTGTTTTTAAGGATTGAACAGGCTCAGGGGCTATTGGTCGTCCTTCATGAAAAAAAATCCACCCAGTCGTGGAACACTTTCAGAAGTCTTTGGCTAAATCTGCTTTATTTGTGTATCTTCAGGCATTCTTCTTGTCTGTACTCAATAGAAGGGTACCTATGAACACATCAAAGCAAATTCCTACTGAATTGATAGAACAATGAATATTGAGTGTCAGTCTGAAATAAAGATCCAGTACAAAGCAAGTCACATTTATAGATTATTTTAGTAATGCACTGCCTGTGGACAAATATTGTTGTTCATTATTATATATAATTAATAATAACACAAACACTTAGAAAGCTTTGTTAAATATACTTAGTTAGCTACACAAACACCCATAAGTTCTTTATAATGTCCAATTGGAACCCAGTTTTAAGTCGGTTCACACAAATCAATAGAAATACAGTAAAACCCCAGTTTAAGCAGATCAGGAGAACCAAACTCATAGTTTTACATGAAAATCCCACAATAATGCGGAAACTGCAAATATCTATAAATTTTTTATTTTTTTGTGGCAATAAATATATTTTTTCTGGATGTTTTCACACAAGGGTACTTGTTCACCTAGCCACACCTAATGTCCCAGTACTTTTGTCCCACAACCTTCCGAGTTGCATATCTCGATGGGGAAAGGAGTCAGACACTTCAAACCGCACAGTTCGGTAGATCTCCAGGAGACCTTTCCAACGAGCCCTCATTTGTATTTTTAGCCCCAGTAGGTCAAGGGTTATTCCCCCACAACCGTTCACCTCGTCACGGTGTCCCAATACTTTTGTCCCACAACCTTCTGAGTTGCATATCTTGGCAGGAAATTTAAATTCAAATATGGGTTTACCTTTACATTTTCTTTAAGGGTGATGCATCAAAAAGAAATGAAAGTGTTCTGGGAGCAGATTTGGAGGCATATTTAGGGTTTACACTATAAAAATAGACATTTATAGGCATTTTTTAGACAACCCCGTTTTTTCACTATACATGGGTGCTCTTGGAATGTAACCCTGGGAAAACTGAGGACACTTTGTGGCACCTGGGACACCTAAAGAGAACAACATTAGAGGCTTCTGTGGGCTTCGCGCAGCCAGAGCCAAAGAGATTAATTCTGTTCGATTCAAATTGCATGTAGAGGGGATGCCAAAAAAGAACAACTGGCAGGACTGTCCTGGAGGGCAATAACAAAGGGTTTCCCACAATCATCTCCCTAATTCCTTCTCTCTCACTCGTTCTCGTTCTCCCCACTCAATCTGCTGCAATATTCAGCAAGAACACAGCTTTAACAAAGCCATGCAACGACTTTTCATTGAACTTTAGAGGACA
This sequence comes from Brachypetersius altus, assembly GCA_037974465.1. Taxonomy (NCBI): domain Eukaryota; kingdom Metazoa; phylum Chordata; class Actinopteri; order Characiformes; family Alestidae; genus Brachypetersius; species Brachypetersius altus. Next base: position 16,321,274 of record JBBPDB010000032.1, on the reverse strand, counting down.
GGGATGAAATACATCAGTGCAGAAAGATGTCAAAATTAGAATTGAGGACAGAAAAATCCAAGCTGACAGCCATTGCCAGCTCAGAAGATGTCGTTCGGTTGATTTGCAACGTCTGATTTCCTCCTTTTAGCTTTTCATATCTTGTCTAGGACAACCGAGAAGGAAACCGTTATTTAATTGCAATTTAGCGAAGAATTATGGAGGGTGGCAATTTGCATCACAAGACGCGGAGACCTAAATTAGGCATAGTAAATTAATACTAAAAGCCGTCTGACGTCAAATTATGTCTCATGGCTCATATGAGGTTCATCAAAACAATGAAATCTAAAAGTCAGTGACTGGTATTGTGCGACAGAAAGAGCTAATGGGTCTAAATGAATGCTAATGAGCAGAATCCAATTCAGCAGCTGATTGCCTCTTGCAGAAAGATGTCAGGAATGTGTGTTGTGGGGTTAGGATCCAGACAGAAAAGGGGAACTATGGGTAAACATCCCTTCATCTACTCATCTTAATTGTATTTCTAGGAGCTGATCTCCACTCCTCTCATTTCCTATACAGTGGAATTGACACGCTTGGAGTGCTTGGGGAGCTTGGGCTTTATTACTTGGGGATTAACGCTCCGGGACAGCAAAATGGCTTTTGCAGCCCACCTCCAGTCACGAGGATTGTGGGTACGAAAGGGACTCAACTGATGTTAGCCTGCCAAAGGCATTCAGACCACCAGAGAGAGAAAGAGAGAGAGACGGAGAGAGAGAAAGAGAGAGAGAGACAGAGAGAAAAAGGCCCCTGGTGCTGTAAACCTAAACCTACCAAAGTGTGTGTGAGAGAGAGGGAGTAAGTGAGAGAGAGAGAGAGAGATGGATACTAAGTGAAGAGAGACAGAGAGAGAGAGAGAGCGAGCAAGAGAACGAGAGAGAGAGAGACAAAGAGAGAGAGAGAGCGAGACAGAGAGAGAGCGAGACAGAGAGAGAGAGAGGGAGCAAGAGAGAGCGAGACAGAGAGAGAGAGAGCAAGAGAACGAGAGAGAGAGAGAGAGAGACAAAGCGAGAGAGCGCGAGACAGAGAGAGCGAGAGAGAGAGCGAGCGAGACAGAGAGAGAGAGAGAGGGCAAGAGAGAGCGAGACAGAGAGCGAGAGAGAGAGCAAGAGAACGAGAGAGAGACAGAGAGAGAGAGAGAGAGAGAGAGCAAGAGAATGAGAGAGAGAGAGAGACAAACCGAGAGAGAGCAAGAGAATGAGAGAGAGAGAGAGACAAAGTGAGAGCGAGAGAGAGAGAGAGACAGAGAGAGCGAGAGAGAGCGAGCGAGACAGAGAGAGAGAGACATAGGGGGAGAGAGCGAGAGAGAGAGACAGAGAGAGAGAGAGAGAGCGAGAGAGCGAGTGCACCAGAAAGAGACAGAGAGTAAGAAACCAAGAGATGGAGGGAAGCGAGGGATGGAAGGAGAGCGTTTACCTGCTCTAAGATGACATTGATCCTGTCCACTTCACAGTCTATGAGGTAGCGCTTCTCCTGCCTCCTGTCCATTTCCTCGATGATGCGTTTGTACTCCTGAGGGTCTGTTATGCTCCCCACTGACCGAGCCGTCACCTGCCAGTTGTTCGCCACCGCTGCCTCCATGATGGCCTGGAGTATGGAGAACCCTTCAAAAGAAAACAGGCGTTTTTTCATGAGTACTACGTTTTAACACGTGTTTCTGGAATTTCTTGAATGAGCCTTAATGGTCCTAGGAAATAAAACGAGTATGTGTTTTTTTTTCTTCTGTGGCATCTCTCCAATGAACCATTTTCACATTTTTATTTGAGTGGAATGCACACTCTTAGCACATCCATCTTCTACCAAAAAGAGCATTCGGATGTTTTTTGGCCTCTACTAAAGAATCTTTGTGGGGTGCATGAGAGCATCCATCCCTCTCAGACAGAGCTTGGACACCTGACTGCACATCAGTGGGGCTCAAATTCACAAAGTCTCATGGTGATGGGAAAGAACAAATGAAACAAAGTTTGGGGCAGAGTGTGACTTAGCCCTCCATAATTGGGGATGTTGCCTTTTTTAACAAAAGAAAAAAGTTAAGAACCCTCCCAGACTGCTAATTTTGTCTCTTTTCTGGCTCTTGATTGGGGGGTACAGTACCCCCCAGTATCGAACCATGGTTTTGGGCCAGTTCCTGACAAGGTTACTCCTACTTTTCTCTGTTTTTTGCTACAGTCAGGATATCTTTGTCCCTTAAAAAGACCTTGTCAGGGCCATTTTGCTGTTGTTGTTCTTCAGCTTGTAAAATGACCATTTCAGTGTTTTATTATGACAAGTCTGTAATGACGTGTGTGGATATTAAAAATATCAGCATGACGCAGCATTTTCCAGGCCCTGGGGAACAGCCGTGGCTGCCCTTCAGCAGTGACGTATCAAGAACAGGGAGAGTTATTTGAAAGGCTGCCCATGTTCTGGGGTTAAATGAGCAAGTCTATGTAAATTCTACTTAGCCACAGTGCACAAAGCTGACTTTGACACTAAAATAATTCTCATTCCAGTGCTCGCGCCCGTCCTTGGGATGTGGGGCCCGGCTCAAAGGCAGGCAAAGACAAAAGCCCATTCTTCCTTTCTTCTGGGTGGAAAAAAAATAATAATTATATTATAGGAATATTGTGAGAACATTTTCATACATAATTCAGATGATGAAGATATTAGTTTAACCGAGCTCTCTGCTCCAGTATACCCAAATGACATTCTTTCAACTGATTTACTCCACAATGAATAGTGGGGTGATAAATTGGCACGAATAAATTGCCTGGTTTTCATGCGAGCTTCGCTAAAAGGATTTATTCGTTTCCAGTGTGCAGGCCGAGGCCCAGAATGAACCAACATGAGCAGCGGTAATGCTAATCAACCGTAGTCAGGACATTTCATGAAATGAGAGACAATGTAATTGTTTTCAAATGTATGTGCGATAAGCTCTTTTTTCCATTAAGGCATGAGCGAGCCTGACTTGTCATATTTGCAAGAGAGGCCATAAAAAAAAGAAAAAGTCCAGCAATGGTGGACTTTGCTGACAATGCTTCCAAAGCCCAGATGGGGTGAAAGACTGATTTAGGAAGATGATTAATACTAGTGCACAGCCAGCAATCGGCCAATGGGGGATTATGTAAATGGTCTAAATGCAGTCTGAATGGCATCTGGACTGAAAAATGTATTGAATTGTTCCAGCTGCGCTGCTCTTTGGCCGTCTTATCATTGGGCAGGGACACACAGGCACGCCTGCAACAAAGCAAAGTGTCTTGTTGGCAAGTTCTTTCTGCTGAACATTTGGACGTCTTCTTAAAAAGGGCTGAATTATTCTTCTGAATTTGTGAAGACTGTCCATGAACATATAACTCTACTATGCTCACTAGGGGGCAGTGTTGCATTCACTTAGTCCGAATGTATATTCAGAGCAGCGATCCCACTGGAAGTAGATACATTGTAGTAGATAGAGAATGGATAGCAAAGTGAAACCCTGGATTCAGAATAAACACAAGCTATTTCGTTAGTTGTTTTAGGGAATATGATCTTACAACAGCAACAGTACACTCAAAAGCCCACGATTCTAATGGTCCATTTCATGGCCCCCTTGATTCGTGTGCAAAGGAGAGATGAGGAGATTTTAAAAGACGGCGAATGAAATAAACTATATTAATATTAGAGGCAGTGTTAATCTTAATGAACTACATTAGTAGGTATCTAATTAGATATCTAAAGTTAGCTGATATTAACCTTTTTTCCTTGAAGCCCCCCATTGCCAAGACAAGCCAGTCTCCCCCAACCCCAACTCCTACCCGCATAGACACACAAACAGAATAAAGTGATTCATTACAAACTTTTATTTGCAAAAAGTAAACAGCGGTTGTAGGTTTTTGTTCTTATACTCGTACACACACACACACACCTTACATTAGGAACAAAGACTTTCAGAAATGTATCAGCACCTCCTTCAGACAGTAAACCTAAACAGGGGAAATCTGTCAACACCTGATTTTAATTACAATAATGACAAATGTCAGTAACAAAAGTTATTAACTACATTCTTTAATGTGTACAAATATAATTTTGGTAACCTCAGTGCAGACAAAATTGTGTGCACCCCTAAGGGGGACCCAGACCCCAGGTTGGGAACCACAGATCTAGTGCATATTAGAAATACTGAAAAAGTCAGCATGTGCTTGAAATGCACTACTGTAGATTTTGCGTGAGGTGTGGTCAACATGACAAGATCACCCATAACCCTCTTTTCTGCATTTCCACACTAGATACAGTCATGTGCATCGTCACAAGTGTATAAATCAGCTTTTTCTTGCTTCTCTAGCTGTCTTGGGCCCAGCATGCGTCTCTTTGCTCAGTGAAATGATGTTTTGGAAACAAAAGCTCAAAACAAATGCCCTGCATGCCGCCCATCCGCAAGAGCGGTGTAAGAGGGGTCTGAAAGGAATGGTGTGTCAATCATGACGGCGTCATCTGGAAGAGTGGAATGTGAACGCGAGCAAGAATGACATTCTCATTAAGACCATGTTTCCGCTCCAGCTAGATAATACATGAGAAGCCGTATATGTATGTGCATACACCTGCCAAAGCTCAAGGCCACCTCTCTGTCGACTTAGATAGCTGTAACGCTCATTGTTGGGACTTGATAATGCAAGTCGAATCTGTAACGCCTGATATTCAAACACTCTAGCCAGTGCTCAGAGCGGAGAGCGGATATGAAAATAATCTTTTCACGCCATTCTCCTTGTCATCTGCAGCTCTGTGATAAATTATAGTCTTGATTCATCAAGTCTAAATGACAGAATCAAATGACCATCGAGACAAAAATGTATGATGGTAATGTATCTCCTGTGCAGCTCAAAAGATAACGCCATTATGCCAATGAGAATCTCAGTAATGGAGCGCAGTAGAACTCGAACACAAACATTTCTTGCACTTTTGGAACTCCAGTTTAACACACTGTGCTTTGAACTCGTCCTAAAGCTAAAGTCTGCATTTTTTCACCATTCCTGTGTTAATCTATTTTTCATTGGCTTTTCATGAGTCCACTGAACAGGACTCCATTGCTGAGAAATGCTTTCATAAGCCATGGATTATTTACATTCACAGGCCACTGGTCTGACACACGCACTACTGCTCAAAAGTTTTGGAATCAATGTCCTCAATGATATAAAACCGATATTCTCACCCTTTTCTGTCATTTACGCCCACTACCCACCCTCAGATTTCTAAAAAAAACCTTTTTACTTTTTCAAAAATGTATTACAAGAAAAATGCTTCCAACAAATGGAACTAACTGGTTTTCAACATTTTATAGTCATTAGTAACACATTATTTAGCCACAAAGGCTCAGGCAATTTTAAAGACGACATATCAGGTGTGTCTTTAGTGCTTTGACCCACAAGGCACCGGTGGGACTCAACCCAATCTATACAGAAAGCAGCACTTGATGACACACTGACGTAACAAACCAAAGCTTCGTATGTCATTGGTCACGTGGTTTTCTGCCAAACGATACATGGCTAGAAGCTTCATCTGTCACGCCCCCTTATACTCGATACGCGCTTCGGAGCCTCAGCTTCAGCTAGCCAAACACTAGTTGCCTTGTTTATGGTTCTTGGTAGAGCTGCACGATTAATCGAATTTTAATCACGATCACGATTTTGGCTGCCACGATTAAAGGAAGATGATCGTCGA
>JBBPDB010000032.1:16249610-16279833 GCA_037974465.1 Brachypetersius altus | reverse complement strand
CACTGGGGCAGTTTCTTCATCTTCTGTGCTGCTGTTAGAGATTCTTCCTTTTGCTATTTTTTCTGGCTAAGAACTTAAATTATGTTTACATTTATTTAAGATTTAAAATTATTTTTTAAAAAATGTTCTGTTTAAGTAAATTCTTTTAAAAAAAAAAAACATGTTGGAATGGGAGTATTGCATTTAATTTTTTTTTTCAGCGTCTGGAGCAAATCCAAAGCAGAAAAATATCAACACTATAAAATCTAAGTTTTTACTTTCTTATCGCATGTGATATCGCCATCACAACACTCAACTACATTATCGCATATTGCATGTTTTCCTAATATCGTGCAGCCCTACTATGGAGAACATTTACTTTCCAAGAGCACCCGTGTATAGAGAAAAAACGCTTTGTTCTGTTTTGGTTTAAAAAAATGTTAATAGTTTAAACCTTAAATATGCTCCCAAATATTTTCCCAGATCACTTTAATTTCATTTGAAACGCATTACCCTTAAAGAAAATAAGGTAAACCTGTATTCAAATTTAAATTCCTCGCCTAGATATGCAACTCGTAAGGTTGCAGAACAAAAGTATTGGGACACCGTGGCAAGGTGAACGGTTTTCGGGGAATAACCCCTGATCTATTCGGCCTATAAATACAAATGAGGGCTCGTTGGAAAGGTTTCCTGGAGATCTCTCGAACTGTGGAGTTTGAAGTGTCTCTCGGGTAGGTGGTGGTGGTGTAGTGGGTAGGATAATTGCCTCTGGACCAAGAGGTTATGGGTTCGAATCCTACCCTCAGCACCACCACTGGGTTCCTGAGCAAGACCCTTAACCCCGAGTTGCTCCAGGGAGAGACTGCCCCCTGTAGTTAAGGAATGGAAGTCGCTTTGGATAAAAGCGTCTGATAAATGCCGTAAATGTAAATGGTGAGGGAGACAGTGGTGAGAGGTGGGTGGAGGCAGTTATGGGTGGAGGCAGTGGTGAGTGATGAGCCTGCAGTGTTTGATAACATTCTGTATCTAATCAGCTCATCGCTGCACCCAGTGGACTTCGCTCGCACCTGAACTGCACACAGACTCACACCCACCCGGCTAAAACACCCCAGAACCGCAAAGACATCAGAGAGCAGCCTTTACACCAGCCCACCTGCTGTTCTCTGATTCTGTCCGGTTCTCTCTACTGTTTCCGGACTCTCTGGTTCTCTCTACTCTTCCCTGACTCTCTGGTCCTCTCCACTCCTCCCTTGTTCTCTCTGCTGTCCCCTGGTTCTCAACTCTTCCCTGACTCTCTCTGGTTCTCTCTACTCCTCCCTGGCTCTGTCTGGTTCTGGGACTCCCCCTGGTTCTCTGTTCTGTTCTGATCCACTGTGGAGGAGCTGCAGGGTTCTGGATGCACTGCATGAGTGATCAGTTGATTTCAGGATTGTTTGGGACTGACGGCTCTGAACCGAGAGACACAAAGAACAACATTCATAAACACAAACCACCAATAACCATCAGTAATCATCAGAACCACTTCAGAGCAGATGTGTGCCTACAAATAAACAACCATGGAGAACCACATGTTGACCAACACAGACAGAGCACAAACATCTGCACACCAACAACAAACATCTGCACACTAATAACAAACATCTGCACACCAACAACAAACATCTGCACACCAACAACAAACATCTGCACAACAACAAACATCATATATGTGTATATTTGTGAGTGTGGGGTGTGTCTATGTTTATATCTGTAAATAAAGGTGTGTGTGTGTGTATATGTGTGAATGTGGTGTGTGTGTGTGTGTATTTATATCTGAATAGAGGTGTGTGTGTGTGTGTGTGTGTAGCATGTGTATGTGTGAGTTTGTGGTGTGTGTGTGTGTGTGTATATATGTATATCTGTATAGGGGGGTGTGTGTACCCGAGTCCCCCCGCAGTGAGACAGTCCCGTCCCGGTGCAGCAGGATGGTCTGGGGGTCCTGGACGGTGCCCGCGGGTGGGGGTCCCGCCTGCAGCCCCCGGCAGCACTGGTACCCGAGCGCCCAGGCCTGCTCCTCGTTGATTGGCTGTTCGTAACTCCGCAGCACCTCCAGCAGCGTCAGGGGCTCTGCGCGCCCGGCCGGTTCGCGCGCTGCTGGTCCGGCCATGAGGTCCACCAGCTCCCATCTCACCCTCCAGCACTGCACTCACACTCTCTCTAACACACACACACACAAACACACACATACACACACAGGCGCGCACGCCCCCATTACGTCATGAGAAAATGCGGAGAAAGGGCGTGACCTAAGACGGACGGGGGCGGAGACACACAGCACGAGCCGCATCATGACGTCACCTGCCGATCAGTCACTCTGGAGGAGGGATCGATTCGACACACACACACACACACACATTCACACTTTAATAACAAATTAAAGCCATATCATTATTCAGTGATGTATAATCCCACTCATTTATATTCAGTAATAATAATGCTAATTATGTGCTCCTCCCGGCTGCTAGAGGCGCTGCTGCTGGAAGATCAGAAGGCTAAACTGGCACTGTAGTCTTTGATCTTGGGACACCAGTGGCCCCTCCGTGTTTATGACGCTACAGAAACCAATAATAATAATAATAATAATAATAATAATAATAATAATAATAATAATAATAATAATAATAATAACGGCTTAATTTATAGACAAGGGACATCTTACAGTAAACAGCCGTGTGCATCAATACAACACTAACAACATCAAACTAAATACAAATACAAATACTAACTTAAATGACTGAAGTACAGTTCGTTTCTACAGCTCACAGTAAGTCATACTGAGTCCTAAACCACATTCACTAGTCTGATCACCTTAATGAAGGAGTTCATTTCATTTTTACAGCTCACAGTAAGTCATACTGCATTCTAAACCACGTCCACTAGTCTGATCACCTTAATGAAGAGCTGAATGTTGTTTGAGGGTCCAGAGGTGTTTTGGGTTTGTGTTTACAGTAACAGATTTGGGTGAATATTGACTTCTAGTGTTAGAAACGTAGCTGTAGTTCTGAAATATAGAAGATACATTTTAAGCTGAACACGTCTCGACTGACTACTGTTAAACTGCTGTTATATTACTGTTACATTACTGTTACACCACTGTTACACTGCTGTTACTCTATTGTTACACTATAGTTACGCTGTGGTCACACTGCTGTTACACTACTGTTACACTTCCGTATCCTAATTACAAGTGCCAGTCTTTTCCACTCCCTAATTACAGGGGGCAGTTTCTTCCATTCTCTAACTACAGGGGGCAGTCTCTTCCATTCTCTAACTACAGGGGGCAGTCTCTTCCATTCCCTAACCACAGGGGGCAGTCTCTTCCATTCCCTAACTACAGGGGGCAGTCTCTTCCATTCCCTAACCACAGGGGGCAGTCTCTTCCATACCCTAACCACAGGGGGCAGTCTCTTCCATTCCCTAACTACAGGGGGCAGTCTCTTCCATACCCTAACCACAGGGGGCAGTCTCTTCCATACCCTAACCACAGGGGGCAGTCTCTTCCATTCCCTAACCACAGGGGGCGGAGTCTCTCCCTTCCTCAGGAACCCAGTGATGGTGTGCTGAAGGTAGGATTCAATCCCATAATCTCTTGGTCTAAGGGCAAGTATCCTAACCACTATGCCACCACCACCCACATCTATGCCAAAGTGACAAATATTGTTATATACTGGAACCTCAGGGTTCTTCACACTTCACCCTCATATCCCAATGTAATGTAACGTTAAAAAATGCCCATAATCTAGGCATTATTCAGAAGCACTTACCTCTGTCTGTGTCGTAGAGGTACACAAACTTCTCCCACCTATAGTAGGTCAGGAGGCTGAGGACCGCCCCCTTTAAGGGCGGGCGCATCTGGATGACGAACTGGACGTCTGAGTCGATGGGGTAACTGGGCGTGACAAAAGAGGTGTGAAGGGCGCCGCAGAAGGAGGTCAGCGTGTTCATGGACTTCTTGTCATAGAAGCCGAAGATGGCATACACCCCTCTGGAGAACTGCGAGCAGACTGGAATCAGTGCCAGACGAGAGAGAGAGAGAGGGAGAGAGAGAGAGAGAGAGAGAGGATTACAAAACACATACAAAATAAAGAAGACGGAGGATGCAGCAAATACTATTTATACTGGAGTTCAGCCTACAGAGATAACCTCTGTACAAAATGTGCAAACAGAAATCGGATGACTTTAGTCTGCAAGCAACGTGAATTAATCTGTATCAGCCTGGTAAAGTGTGCTGATTACATGGATGTGAGAGGAGAAATAATTGCATTTTTCCCAGCACAGCGAAGGGCTGTGTTGAGGTTTGACAGTACGAGCTCATCAACAGACTCTTGCCCCAAACCAAAAACCGCCTGATTGGCTGATCAACTGTTCCTAATCCCCACAAAACACTTGAAGCAAATGAACGATAATTATGCACATCTCTGTGAACTGGTAACATCCAATTACAGACTTGGATTTTTAATGGTTTGTTGACTACTTCTGTTCATTGGAGTTATTTAGCCCAGGGCCGCGTGATGATTTGTTTTTGAACGCGAGAGCTGTATTAATCTGAGCAATGCCACTTCCAAATACCTATCAAAAAAATGTAACTTCACTCGGACAGCTTTGCACAAGAATTCCAATGTGCATGGACTGCTGGTCTCATGGACAAATGGCAAATAAAAATCTTGACTCGTGAAACGTTTGTCAGGACTTTGGCTTGACGCGCCGAGCAGATGAACTGCGCTCCACGTGAGGGTGTTCCCATCACTAGGTCTGAAATTCTGCTGTAAACTGTTGTAAACTGTCTATGGCCTCGGGCCCTTGTGAAACACAGAGTCTATTAAAGAATAACTGAGATCACATGAGACAGCCGCAGTGGTCGGACCTCCATGATGGGCTTTTAAAAAGATTCCTAAATGGTTCTTGTCTTGGATGTGAGGTTCTAGGAAATTCTAGAAGTCATTCCCAACCCTGTACCCCTGTCCTGAATGGTCTAGAGCAGTGGTTCCCAATCTGGGGTCCCACTTTGGTTGCGAGAGATCGCAGGGGATGCGCACAATTTTGTCTGCACTGAAGTTACCAGAATTAAACTTGCAGACATTCAATTCATTTTTTGCAAATAAAAGTTTGTAATTAATTACTTCATTCTTTTTGTGCGTCTATGCGGGTAGGAGTTGGGGTTGGGGGGCGTGGCTTGTCTTGGACACAGGCAAGGGAAGGGTTAAAAAAAAGGCTGCTCTAGAGCTTTCTCTGCATTAACACACTCATTTCATCTCACTAAAACGTGTAAAGAACAAGGCCTCCAGGACCAGGATCGGTAAATAATCGGTAATTATTTGCAGACCAAATACAAAAAATTGTTCTTTAATGGGGAAAGGTTTTCAAAAGTGGCTCTGCACCAAAGACCATTTTTGGTACCTTTCCTTTTAAAATTGCACTGTCAAAATATTTTACTGAAAAATACTTTTTAATAGATTTAATTCTGGCCTACATTGCACCAGACTAGTGTGTTCAGCATCCCGCACACAGTACTGTGCAAAAGTCACAGGTGTAGATTAAATTAGGGGCTGATTATGGGATTTTATTCATTCACCCAATGACTGGAGGCCCTGAGCAGAGGCCTGGATCCAAACCTGTTCTTCTAACAGCTCACAGAATATCCACCACTGTTTAGAGAAAAGAAATCCTTTTGAGTTTATTCTAATATTCAGCTGTTTTTGCTGCAGAAAGAAGCCACTGCTGATAGAAATGACTTCAAAATATTTGCACAGGAGCCCAAGACTTTTGCACAGTACTGTGTGTTCCATCACTCTGAGATCTGTTAACCGTGCATCATCCTGCTGAAAGAGACCCTAACGTTAGGGAACACCATTACCATGCAGGGATGTCCAGTAACAGACTATAATCTCTGCATCATTTGTTGTAAATGGTTACCCTTCATATTGATCAATATTTGGTTAATTGTACGTGACTCGATTTAGATTTTGTTTGTCAGGGTAGAATATAGGCATCCATAGCAACCTGAGGTGTCTCAGAGGGTTACTCCTCTGCCACCCACCCTGTTGTTGCCCTGTTAGGTGTATCTGTGGTGCTGCTTGCTACTTCCACTAAGCTTCTGCCTTTATTTTCCTCTGACAGACTGCCTCCCTGGTTCCAGGTGTACACATGCATGCTGAAACACTGCAGCAGTGACGGGAGAGATGTATGGCAGTATGTGTGTGTGTGTTTGTGTGTGTGTGTGTTTGTGTTTGTGTGCAGGAGTTGGCACCTTGTGGCGCTTCTGACAGAGCCTCAGTGCTTTTTCCCCTCATAATTTGGGCCAGTACTGACAGTCTCTCCCTCTCTAGCTGGTGCAGGAGGCGGGGTCTGCTTCCCTCCCTTTAACTTACTGGGCTTATTAGGCTGGAACTTTGAACGAGCGCATGCAATCCAGATAAATATGTCTCTGCCTGCCTGCCTGCCTGCTGCCCGAACCCCTCTTTTATGCCGGCCTGCCTTCCCCCTAACCATCTGGCCGCTGCTCCCTTAAGCATACAGGCTTTTCAGGCCTGGCAACTTCTCTTCACCTGACTGCCTCTCCGCCCAGATCGTATCTGAGGAAACGCCTCAGCTGCCAGACCACAACCATCCGGAAGCACTGCCATGCTTACAGTCTCGATCGGAAAAACAGAGAAACCGCTCTAAATAACGGCCAAATACTTTCTGCCATTCCTCTGTGGCAATTAGGGGAGACTGATATAAATGTCAATTGAGGAAAACAGTCTGAGGCTTGTTCCTCCGGCTGCTCGACTCATCGTGTTAAATAAAGCACGGAGGGGGCCTGCGGTGTCATGTCGCACTCTAATAACGGGTGTTTACTCTGTGGAAGGGCATGATAGCTGCTGTCCTGGCATTATTTCTGCTCAGAGAACAGCCCACTGACTAACATCAGCTGAATCCACCCTTTATCGGATTTAGATCCCCCTTGACTCCGCCCACTCCTGCTCCTGGGACTGTTTATTTTTTTCCCCTCTTTATCTAGAACGTTGATCCCTGCTGAGATACTTTGTATTTCGGAGAGATGCCATTAGGAGACCATGCATCCCTCTACCTCTCAATTGTTCCAACGAGGAGCCGCCGCGAGAAGAGTCATTAGACATGGCCGCGTCCCACAGGCAGCCTTTCAGCTTGATATAATGTAATCGTGGGCCCGTGCGCTCCAGCCGCCTCTTGCCACCACAATCATACATGGCCCAGGGAGTGGGAGCGGAATGCTGGAAATGTCAGCTCTCGCTTTCCACCACGGCCCCCACCTATTCCCTTCCCTGCATTTTCTCTCTATCACACTCGAATCCTCTCACTTATAGCCAGCGTCTGCAGCACCGAATCGCTGTCAGACCGGCATAATTCACAAGTGTTTGTGAGGAGGGGAGGCGAGTGGTTGGGGGCGGAGTGCGCTGTGGTATTTGCTCTTGTCATGTGGAGATGTAAAATGCTTCGAATCATTTCCTCCAAATGTCAGCCAAAAAATTCCCAATCCCACTCAATTGTGATGGTGCCTATGACCCATTGAAAGTCATATCTACACAGTATGTGGCCAAATAGATCCACAGTATGTACGCCAGGTCGCCGGTTGCTACACTCACTGGCAATTTTATCAGGTACCATCTACCATTTGGTGCTCTCTATAGGTTTTACACCAGGAGTCATCAATTATATTTGTCCAAGGGCCAGAGTTTTTCTCGGCAGACAATGTGAGGGTCAGAAGCTCTCTTAACATAAAATATAATTAATACTGTATCTTAAGTAAGATATTGTTATTTGATGTATTAATTTTCTGTTCGTTTTCAGCCTTTGTCAATATTAACAGTATTAATAGTGACAGTATTAACCTGTACTGCAGCGAACCACTAGGGGGCGACTGCAATATTTTAGGTTTCTTGTTTGTGAGGCTGTCACGCTTAGCATCACTGCCACATGCGTAGTTTGTGTATAAGGAGAGGCGCTCTCCTTATACACACACATCAGTCTGAACTCGGTACAGCTGAAAGTCATTTCCATGCGATCGCGTTGCACTTAGTGAACCCGGAAGTGCTGCGCCGGCGGATTACTGACAGACTGATGGCTTGTTAATTTGATTTAGAATAAAAATAAATGTAGGAACATACTTTTCCCTCCTCACTGGGCTGATCCTGATTCAGTAATATCAGAGAAATTTTAATAGAAGGAGAACTCCCAGTCCCAGAACACTTCCACGGGCAGAATATAGCCGTCTAGCTCCATAGACATCCATTCATTTTCCATCGGGGGGCCGAATGGGGTGACGAACAGCAACAGTTTACAAACACTCTCTACTGTATCTCTTAATGGAAAGGGACGTTCATAGATGATGGATTACTGTCAGCACAGTAGCGTGTATCAGACACAGTATGTATACTGTGAATCCTTACTGGCTACTTAATTGGATATTAAGTAGCCTATGTTATCCTAGGTGTATCATTAGAGCTTATCTGCTAGTTCACAATTTGTGTTTGGCATCCTTGAGTGGAGGGTTCCCAAATAATTGTAAAAGAAACCACAGAAAACAAACGTATAGCTGAGTTACATATTACTGCATTACAACTCTGTTCATTCGGTTTTTGCCACGTCAGGGTTCTTTTGAGTGGTACCTCTGTATTAATGCCCTGTTTTTATTAAGATGATTTTATTTAGGTTACATTTGGTATCAGCCACAGTGTCTTGTGAAGCAAATCTACTGAACAGCTGTAAATATTTAACTGCGACGAAACAAGGTAGACCTAATAAACAGTGTAAACAGTTTTATTGCCTACACGTGTAGAATTGGTTCAAAGCCCGGATTAAGTTCTTAGAGAGCCTTATACACTGTGGAGTCACAGTAACTAGCTTGTCCACTGTGGTCCAACCTTTTAGAGCATCGTTTAACGCTAACCTCCCAATGCTCGCCACATGTTTGTGATGGATCACCCAGAGGAGAGTGTTCTGTTCCGCCCTGCTGTGTTTAAATCTATGCCTCACTCTCTGGCCCATAGGTTGTGACTCACTGTGCCATTCTAGCAAACCAAACACACACACACACACACACACACACACACACTCAAACACTCACTCTCAGATCCACCGCAGATCTCCTCTGTGCCCCAGCCAGGAGGACATGCCACCTCCATGACACCAGCACTCAAAGCAGCCGCTGACCAATGAACTAGCTGTCAGGCTCCACACAGCCGCCCACTCTGTCTCTGCCCAGACGCATCATACCTGCCTGCCTCAGCAGCATGCCCTTCCAATCTACAGCCCGTGTCCTGGGGCTTCTTAAGGAGTTCTATTGGCCTAAAATAAGGACACAGTGTTTGCTGAAGTATGTGGGTGCCCGCAGGGAGCTGAAATGACAAACTGGGGGCAACACTGGCCTCAGTGGAGCACAGACAAAATGCTCCGGCAAACATTTAACATCACATTACATTGGTCCTGAAAAGGTAACTACTGTGAAGGGAGCTTCTGCCGGCTGACATGATCATTTAGCCCAGAGGCAGTGGCCAGTAAACAGCAGGGAAGAACACTGTGAATTCTCACCAGACTCAAGTCTCTGCTAAACCCGTTGTCAAGGGTACATCTTCTGAGTTCAGGATGGAATTGTTATGTACTACCTACAGATTTACTGTCTACAGGCAGTCGGCTGCATTCTCACAGAAGGGGAAGGCCAGCCACTGTTGCTAATCAAAGTACCAGTCAGTTGTGCATCTGCATATTTAATTCTGGCTTTTAATGTACAGTAATCCCCCAGTTTTACGTGGATCAGGAGTCATGGATTCAGTCACACACAGATTTTTTTTGGGAACCGAACTCATAGTTTTATGCGGAAATCCTCACAATAACGCGGAAACTGCAAATATTCTCCACCTTTTTTTGCTTTTTTGTTGCAATAATTATATTTTTTCTGGATGTTTTCACACAAGGGGAACCGTTCACCTCACCACAGCGTCCCAATACTTTTGTCTCGTGACCTTCTGAGTTGCATATCTCGGCAGGAAAAGCACTCAGACACTTCAAACTCCGCAGTTCAGTAGATCTCCAGCAGACCTTTCCAACAAGTACACTTCTAAGTAAAGTTTATTCCAGATTATGGTGATCATCTGGATGGGGATTCTTCAAAATATCCTTTGATTTGCTCGTCTTCTTAATGAACTTTTCCTGATATCTCTGATTGTATCATTATACCTGGTGCTGGTGGACCACTTTTTTCCTCACCTTCAATTGTTTCAATCTTAACTGTCATTTCCTATGAACTAGTTCTTCTTTTAATACATCCCACACAAGGGCTTCAGTTTCATTACTTGAGCTTTGAGTGTGAGCCTCGATTTGGTGAAGGATTCATTCGCTTGTTTTCTTTGCTATCCAAGGTACTCTCAAAAGTCTCAAAAGACATCAATACTTTTCCTGTCCCACTTTTTATAGTCCAGCTTTCCAATTCATCAAAAACACAGGAAACACCATAATCTGGAGAGTTCTGATCTTTGTTCGATTATGCAGACAAAAATTACACTTTAAAAGACATGGGCACAGATGGGGATGGGGGGACAGGGGGATGGGGGGGTGTACCCCTCAGACCTCAATCCTTCCCCCCGCTGAAGCACAGATGATGTAGTGATGTACAACTCATACTCCTGTCTCAGGGTCTAAAACATTTTATTTTGCATTCTTAACTCGAAAACCTGAACCTGCCACTCCATTTACCGTCCTCTTCCACCACATTCTAGCTGCATTTCCCCATAATATATATTTTTCTGGATGTTTTGCAGCTGAACGCACTCAGACAAACTCCACAGTTTGATAGATCTCCAGGAGCCCTTTCCAACATTTGTATTTTTAGCCCCAGTAGATCAGGGGTTATTCCCCAAAAACCGTTCATCTCACCACAGTGTCCCAATAATTTTGTCCCGCAACCTTCCGAGTTGTCAGGGAATTTAAATTAAAAGGCGAATACGGGTTTACCTTTACATTTTCTTTAAGGGTAATGCATTAAACTGAGTTTAGTATGGAATTAAAGTGTTCTGGGAGCAGATTTGGGGGCAGATTTAGGGTTTACACTATAAAAATAGGCATTTTTAGACTTTTTTTTAATACAAAACACAACAATTTTTTTCACTATAAGCGGATTATAGTGAAATATAAGAACGATTATTGTATATGATCATCGTTCAGGTTGAACAAGCAAACTGATGGTGTGCTAGCCTGTTGAACACCTTTGTCTGTTTGTCTGAGAGCAGACTGCCGTGACTGCTAAGCTCCTTACTGGAACAATTAGAAGTTTCTGGGAGTTTTCCATTTCTTTAACTTTCAGACTTCAGCAAGATGTGTAAATGCACAGGCTAAATAAACTAATGAAAAAAGGGGAGATAGTGGAGAGAAAGAGCAGACAGGCATTTCTATTTAAGAGTGCACTATCTGGGAGATGGTTGTCATGATTACCAAAACAATTACCCCCCCAAGTCTCAGCAGTACAAAGGCTTGGAGCTGCGCCGTGCTGTCTGAGGGATGGTGCTGGTGATAAAAACAAATTTGGAGGCTGCTGCATAAAAAGGAGAAGTAATGCTGCTTTAACTGGGTAGATGTGCTTGATGCTAATTGATACACGAGACTCTCCCTTTCAGAACAGGACCTGTAACTGTGATGGACAAGACAGCCTTCGCTCTGCCAGGAAAAAAGAGCAATTGCCTTTTAATATTTGAATATTTATGATGTTTAATCATATTCAGCTGCAAATGGAAAATGGGAGAAGCTGCAGAATGGACATTTCGCTGAAATGTTGCACTGCGGTCTGTTTGTGGGGGAGGTTCCCGACTGAAAGAGAGCATTCTTTGAAGATTTGTTATATTCACACGATAAGCCTTATTGCTCAATTACATTACTCAGATCCAATGGTTCTGCCTTGATGGTTCACATTCGTGTTTGTAAGAGCCATGTCATACAACTTAGGCTGAACAACGGCAATTGGATTGTGAAGGACATGTAAATGCAATCAACCATATCTAGGCAGGTTTCCACCAGAGGGGGCGACAAAGCTTTAGTTACGCAACTAAGCATTCGGCTAAAATTAAGAAGAAAAAAAAATCCTCAGATGGTGCTTTCCCACTGTGACTCATTCACGCTCACTCACACCATAACTCACAGGGCAGCCCACTGCTGTATGGGTAAAACCAGGACAGAAATGTATAATAAATCAGCACAACTTCCTTGTGCATACATAAAAAATAGTATAACCATTATCAATAATTAACAACACATCAATAAGTGCTCCCAGCCTCACTCTGTCATTACAAATGATTAAAAAGTTTCATGCAACCTCCTGGTGAGGAATTCACTGAACTTGAAGTTATTTATCGACAGTATTTATGCCCAGCATTTGTTTATATTGAACAGTATTTTTCATACTGAAGTTTTACTGAGACTTTTTATTTTTTTTCATTTTTGTCTCTTTGTGTGTTTGTGCAGTCACAACATAAGCAGGGGATCTTAAGATGTTTCTGAGTAATGCCTGTCTGCTGAGTATAAACAAGCTCTTTGATGCCCTGGAAGAACCACTTGAAGAACCAAAGAACCTTTTAATGTGATGTTCTTCAAAAGAAACTCAGTGATTCTTGGTAATTCTATGGCATGACCCCAAAAATCCCATTTTGTTTTATAAGACTATAGAAAATTGCAGCTTTTTTGATCAGAACTGCCTGGACGTCCCTCACTCTCCTGACCAGGATGCTTTGATTCTCGGGGTGGAGCCCTGACCCCATACCAAGCTGCTGCCTACCCTGCTATTGTGTGAATATTGCTGGTGTATCTGCCCACACTCTGCACAGCAGCACATCTGAAGGACATTTGCACCACACAGTGTTTCGTGGATCTTTTTTTTCCCCCCACAGAGGTTTCTGAAAGGGTTTGATACATGTACGGCTTATGAAATTCTGTAATTGGATTTCCAGAAAGCTGTTGACAAAGTCTCCCACGAGCACCTAATCCCCAATCAGCAGTACGGAGCTCCACCATGCTCCTGCAGCTGAATAGAAAGTAACCTAAACAAGTGAGAGGTGGCAACCATCAGAAAAAAAACACCAGCCGTAATAAGACATGAGCCTGTATTTATTGAATTTCTCAAATTAAGGCGACTTACCCTGGAGCGGTTTCTGCCCTTCGTCCCAGCAAATATGGTCTAAAGACAGATAAACCTGATCCTAAATCAACACTCCCGCTCAGAGACACATGATATACTGGAACTTACAGAAAAAGTACCAGTATGTTATTGTATTTTTTGTTTTGTAAAAAAATAATTCCTTTTTTATTAGTTGACCAACCAGGTTATGGCTCAGGGGGCTGAAAACAACCAAGAGGGAAAACATTAATATAAGCAGAGATATGTCTTATCTTCTTCTCTTCATTTGTTGCCTCCAAGCTAATGCAACCTCCTCCTCACCAGTTTGGCTAAGTGAATAAATCGAATCTAGATTGTGAAAGCTGGTCATAACATTGGATGAGAGGGCTAAACTATTTAAAACTAATAGAAAACAGTACTTGCAACATCACGTTTGCATGCTGCTTCTCCACTACAGCAACAAAACGAGCTGTCTGGCAACTACTGGACACACTTAAGTGATTTGTAGAACTGGAACAAACACAACAATTACATTAATTCCCCGCTTTTCATGGCAGTTATGTTCCAAGAGCACCAGCATATGGTGAAAACCCGCATCGTTGTGTTTTGTTAAAAAAAAAGGCCTAAAATGCCTAAATAAATAATCAGAATCAGAAAACTTTTAACCCGTCAGCGGTAGCATTAACAGAGTGCAAAGACTCGTACACAAAAGAAAGGTTGAAATAACTCTCTCTACCCACATGTTTAGACAGAGCACAGCTTACTAATACTAAATAAACTGAGATAACTGTTGAAAATGGGGGGGGGTTAAAAAACTAAAATATGAGGGCAAGACACGGAGCAGTCATGCTACATGCTGCAGCAGATTCTTCTTCTTTTTATGGCGTTTGACAACTTTTCAGTGTATTACTGCCACCGCTGGACTGGTGGAGGTAATACAGTTTGGTTCTCAGAAAAACAGAGGGGTTACTGTACTTTGCATTTCACCACAGCAACTGCACTTTACAACAACTACAAAATGAATGGAACATGAACAAAACAGAAAATTTCTAAATGACTACTGGAAAGGATCGTTTTTCCCACAGCGCGCGAAGGCATATTATGATCTCTTGAAGGCCCTGTTCTTTAAAGATCCCCAAGAGATTAAAATAATCAGCTTGCAATAATTTTTAAGTTAAGTGACGTGGACCCCAGACTCACTCTTTTTTGAGTGGGTGGGGGGTGCTGGTAGAAATTGCCCATTTCTACCAACCCTTCCGATCTATAACCTCCTGAGACCCGGCCCATTCATTTATGTTCTTTATAGTGGGCATTTTGTTCACCTGTATCTTCCTTAAGTATTTTGAGAGACCCCATCAAGCCTGTAAAAGTGTTCTGTAAAAGGAAAACCAGGACTATCACAGCTTAACTATCCAGAGGATGTTCTACGGCTTATAATTCACTTTTGAACTAAAATACAGGTTTTGCTATCATTGCAGAAGAAGCAACAGAAGAGAGATACAGAATTGTATTGTTTTGATCAGATTGAATGTGTTCTTGGGTTATTATCACTTTTTCTTTCATTTTCTAAGCCAGATTCAGAGCTAGTACAATTGAATACAAGGCAGAACACAGTGGTAACAGCGTTGTTATGGTAACAGGGAGCATGTCCCGTGAGCCGCTTTTTCATAGTTTGTGTGGTATAAAAGCGCGGCCTCCCACACATTCTTCACTCCTGCCCACAGACCATCCAGAGCGGTCGGATTATTCTTCTGCACACATTTCCCGACATAGTCTCACAAGTTCTCGGTGAGGACCTGCCGGCTGTGGCATCACCCGAATTCACCGGACGAGTGGTTCTGTATCTTGCCCCGTCGTGCCGGAACACCCTGTTATCCTTGATTATGCTTTTCCTCCGTTATGTGATCTGATCTGAAGGGAGAGACTCATTTAAACGCTTCCCATTATAATACCTGTGCCTCTACTGTGACTCTCAGTATACACAATGAATAAATTGCTACATGCGTTTATATTCTGTGGAGCAGAGACAGTATGCATGGACTTACGTAACCTAAATTTAAAGCAGGACCATCATAATGTCAGTATACACTAACATTTCAGATTCATTAAGTAATTCAGCTGCTTTAATGGGACTCTAACAGAGTCGTTCAGTTGCGCGCGCACACACACACACACACACACACACACACAAACACACAGCTTGTATTATTTCTACAGAAATTAATTGCCAATAGAATGGGACACACTGGTACAACCACACACAAGCCTGAGGTCACCATAGGTATGCCAAGTGTTGGCTAGAGGGGCATGAAGTACCCCCGGCATTCGTCTATGGAGCAGCTGAACTGTGTTTTCTCAAGTTGTGGAGCTCCATCCACCTTTAGCATGTGTTGGAGTGGCATCTCAGACCTACTCATCTAAGTCCCTGACCTCTGAGCAATCAAATCATCACAGTGATGCTCCAACACATCCTCCAGAGACCCGTGCCATTCATTTCTGTCCTTTATAGCGGACATTTTGTTCTCCTGTATCTTCCTTAAGTATTTGGAGATCCCCATCAAGCCCTATAGTGTTCTGTAGAGGAGATCCTGGGCTCCAGTGATGCTCCTGTGAGGGTTTGCATGCTAGAACAAGGACTGCAATGGCAAGACATACATGAGGAGCAGCAAATGCGAAATGTTCCTCTGCAGAAACGAAAAGAAAACCAGGACCATCACAGCTGAACTATCCAGAGGAGGTTCTAGGACGTATAACTCACTGCTGAACTAAAATACAGGTTTCGTTGTCCTTGCAAGTAACAGAAGAGAGATACAGAATTTCATTGTTTTGATCAAATTGAATGTGTTTTTGGGTTAATATCACAATTTTATTTTCTAAATTCAGTTCTATTTTCACACAGATATCGTCCTGTTGTCCTCTACAGTGGATATGCTGTGAAATTAAAATAAAAAAATATATTGGTGTTTTTTTTAGGCCACACAAAAAAGAAATGATAAGACTCTTTTTTCTTGTATATATATATGTGTGTGTGTGTGTGTGTGTGTGTGTGTGTGTGTGTGTGTGAAAATAATACATCTGGCCAGAAAATGGATTTTGACCTTGTTCGTTTAAGTTGAAACTTTAGGCCGCATTCAGCGCTAAAATATCGGTGGGAAAAAGGAGCATCCCTTTCATATTCAAACTGACCCGGCCATATGTAGCGGCACTCCGTCCTGCCTTTAACTGTGCATTGGAATTCCACATGGGCAATGTTTGTGGGGTTACGCGGTATAGAATCATTATCAATGTCCCCCATTGTCTGAGCCGCAGAGCCTCAGCTAGCTCCTCTGATCCTTGTCAGGCTGGCCGGAGCGGTCTGGACGACTACTTGGCGAGGCCCTTCTCCGAGTACAATAGGAGCAGCTGCAAGGCGTTTGGGAAAAGTGTGACAACTAAAGCGCGCTTAGTGTCGGGCAAAGAGGCGTTTTCTAAAGCCTGCCCTGGGTGCCATGAACGACGGCGCAGAAGAGTGCCTTCCAGGGTTCATATTTTCTCAGCTTGCAAATTAGCAAATATAAAGGCCCAGTAGTGAGAGCCTCCAGCTTTGGCACAATTTTTACATAAACAAAACCCATCTGTTTACAACATT
This sequence comes from Brachypetersius altus, assembly GCA_037974465.1. Classification (NCBI taxonomy): domain Eukaryota; kingdom Metazoa; phylum Chordata; class Actinopteri; order Characiformes; family Alestidae; genus Brachypetersius; species Brachypetersius altus. The sequence goes on along the minus strand of JBBPDB010000032.1, from coordinate 16,263,070 downwards.
GCCCTCTTTTTTATTGTTATGTTACACATAAACATAAGAAGCAAAAACATGGAGCATTAAAACCAACATACCAACATGCTCAGATTATGATCAAATCAGACAGCAAGAGGGTGTCTAATCCATGTTGTTTAGTCATAAAGTGTGACAACTAAAGCATGCTTAGAGCACTTTACTAAAGCCTACCCTGGGTGCCATGAACGACGGCACAGAAGAGTGGTTCGAAGGTTCATATTTTCTCATCTAGCAAAAAAAAGCCCTTTAGCTTTAGCATGACTTTAGTACACAAAGGCTGTTCAGTAAAAAGTCTTTACCCAGCTGTTTACACCATTGCTGTCTTGTTTTTATTGTGTTACATGTAAACTCATACAGCTACCAAAAACAAGGAGCATTAAAGCAAAAATGGTCAGATTATAATATAATCAGATAACAAGAGGGTGTCTAATCCATGTTGTTTCGTCACAAACGGTGTCGGTTCAATCTGGTTGATTTTGGTGGCATATGTTCTCTCCTGCCCCCCTTTTTCACCCTGCCCTATTGTGTCTCCAAGATGGGATCTCTGTTTGTTATTCTCCATTAGTCATGAGCAACAGAGGGAGGGGGCAATGGGAAAGGACCAAAACACTGCTTAACCTCAACCCACTGGAGACTGCCAAACACCTCAGAACTTGACCATAGCCTTTTATATTTGTGCCTTGTTCGCACACATCGTGATTGTATTCATTTTATACATTTTTGTAGCACCTTCTTTGACTACTACATTGTTGCTGCTACTCTTACTCTATTCAGCAAGCAGTGGATCATTTTGGGTTGATTATAAACTGTCATCAGTATAACCATAGAACAAAGCAACGGATAATTTGTCTTATTTGTCAAATAGTAATAATAAAGAGAAGGGGGCCGAGAACAGATCCTTGGGGCACACCATGAGTGATGGAGGAAGCAGATGATTTGTTTCTCAGAGCCACCGACTATATTCTGTCGGAATGATGAAAGGGAGATAAGACGGAAAGGAGTATTGTGTGATTTATAATAAGATGAAAATGTAAGAGCCACATGGAAATGGCTGATAAAGATTATTTTTAGTGAGGAAATCATTAAACGGTGTGCTTCCAACTTCCCAACAATGTGCAAGCAGCTGATACTATTATGATTTCATTTTTATGAGATGATGACAACATGGCCTTACGATTTTAAACACCTATCAGTCAACTGCCTTCAGAAAAACAATGGCTGGACTAGTGCGATAGACACACCCATCTATGACAGGAAGTAGGGTAACAATACTCTTAAGCAACAAATCCTATATGAACATACACACACACACACGCGCTCTGACACATTCTAAGGTAGCAATATGGGCAGGGTCTTTAAGAAGAACCTCTAAAAACAAGTTGTTTCAGTTCTGAAATGGAAAAGATCTCAAATATACACAGGAAAGAAGGGTCACACCCAACCCACCAGCCTTCCTTCCCTCCTCTTCAGAAGTGTGGCTTCAGCAGTCTCTCAGAATTACAGGGTTTGCCGTTTAGATAATGAGGGCGCTTTGGTGTCAGGTTGACACCCTACCAGCCTTTGTTTTAGCACGAATGCAAGCCGGCCTGAGGGTCAGTGTGTATTGAATGGTCACTGTCCTATTTGGATTGTTGGTTTTAAGGTATTCACACCTTATCCTTATCTAATTCACGCCTTAATCTGCCTGGCTGTGGCATGACGAGGCAGCTTTGAGGGTAATGCTCTGATGTCATGGGAGATGAGAGCCTAGAGTAAGAGGATTACTACAGCCGCCCATCTTTTGGTCAGCTACTCTAACAGAAAAGGCCGGAAATTACCATAGAGAGGGCCAAATCTAGAAAATAGCTTACTCCTCCGAGACGAACTATTCTAAGCACTCAGATCTAGGCCTTAATCTCATCATGATACGACTGCTTAGATGGTTTTCAATAAAGTAAGATATTTCCTGGTATTATGTCAACCTTCTCATATTTTTATTTAATTAATTAATTATATAACTGTCATCCTTTTTTCCTTCGTTTTTTTGCTTCGAGCCCAAATATAATTATTTTAATGCAACACGTTTGGCCAGGCAAAATAATGAAAAACACATGGAGAGGCATTTTGATTGAATCACGACCGAAACATGCTTTGTATTGGCCGGAGTGGATTTGGGAACAGGAACACATTTAAAATCTATTAAGGGAAACCGGTAATAAACAATCATGTGCAAAAATGGGAAATCAGTTTTGGAAATGGGGTCAACAGCTAGAACTCAAAGGCAGGGCAAGACAGACTCTAAAAAATACAGATAATGACCTCAGAAGCCAACATGCCACCAAAATAACCTTAAACTCTAAAGTGACTGTTTGGTTTGTTTTCCCAGCCAAAAGACCAAAGACTTTGTTGTAACTGTCTGCTCGTCTTGAGGAAAGGTCCCTGGCTTGGACAAACACTTCCGCCAAGAAATAAATGGGCACAGAACATCTACATTTTCTGGAGCTTCCCTAAACTTTCACACATCTCATTCACAAAAATTCTTTGAGGAAACAAAAGTGGCTCATCCTTGGCATCCAGAGTGGGTTTTTTTCAGTTCCTGGCACTCTTCAGTTCCTCTTTTCTGGCAAACAAGTTCAAACATGTCATCGTACGGTAAAAACAATTATTACAAGGAGACTTTATCTGCTCAGAGGACCCAAACTCTAACCCCAGGTCAGTTTATCTGTCCATGTTGTTGGTGTTACCACTGGGTATGTGGCCCTGTGTCACGTGTAGATGGTAGTATGTTAATTTTCCAATGGGTAACTGGGTGCTTTCCATTTTCACAGGGGAGGGTACAGGCGGGGATGGCATGTGTAATGATGACAAAGCAAATTCCCTCGCAAGTGGGATTCTAACTCCTTTCATTCATCGAGTTGAAATCGCTTAACTTCATACCCAACAGTCAAAAATACTACCTCATTGAATATTCAAAATAACAGGTGTGAAGGCTCGTCTTGTTTTGATGCCGTCTTGTGTGACTCCTTCTGTTACCCCGTGCCTCAGAGCAATATAATATAGGCCTTGAAGGGAGTATTTGAGGCATGAGAGGCATGTACTCAAAGGCCTCTCAGAGTCGGTGTTATGAAACGAAAACATACGCAAGCACACGTCAGAAGTCACGGTCACATATTCGAGTGCGGGATCATTTTGTTGTTTTTTATTTTCTGGTGGAGAATAAATGTTCTCCCCCTGGTTTGGTTGGTGACCTCAAATTTAGAGAGAGGGCAAAAGAAAGAGACTGGGACAGACAGAAAGGGTAGAAATAAGGAGACTGTGAATTCTGGTCTAAAAGCGCCCCCTGCTGTCTGTCTCGGGGATCATAAGCTTCCAGCCACACATATTTAGTAGATAAATCATACATGTGTATATTTCTATGCTCTAACAAATGCGAAGAAACGTTAAATACGTGTATATATGATGTGTAAAGTCATAGAAAAGATTTCTGGGAAGGCGTGGTGGCACAATAATGGACCTTTATACCAGAGAGCTGATAATGGGATTAATGTGTGGTTGAATTGCCCCGTATAAAAGTGGCATAGCAAAGTCTACAGAGTGGCACCGTGATGTCATTTTTACCCTACAAGCCTAATAAAGTGAAACATTCGCATATGTAGTTACTCTTTCATCCGCAAGACGTCGAAAGGGTCCATACGTGAGCACACATTGAGACTCGAGCAGCTCAAACAGCACCAAAAGTGCCCAACTTCTGCCGCAGGAGGGAGGCGACACCCTCGGGCTCTGGAGGAGGACCCAATTGGCCGGCTGTGCTGAGATAAGGGCAGTTGGGCACGAGTTGGCTGCTTTTGGATTTCAAACTGAATTCAGGCGGGATTTCTCTGTTTACCCCCCTCAGAATGTGACCGCCAGGGGAAGGCAGAGGCAGAGGGAAGCCTGTAGTCAGACTGGGAGACACTTTTCCGCTTGCTTGGAGGAGAAAGTGAAGTTGTATGGGGAATAACGAGTCCTCCTCGCTGGTTTCTCAGCAGCTCTCCACACCTGGACCAGCTGCTTCCATCAGAAAAGGTGAGTGCAGCCTCCGCACCTGCAGCCTTTTCAGGTCATAATAATATTAACAGACATCATATGAACAATTTACCCATTTGCATGTCTGTACACTTTCCAAACCAAGGTGTGTATAAACTTTCCTCTATAATACAATTCTTTATTAATTCTAAAATAAAATGGCACTGGACCTGCAACCTGTACCGAACCAGATGTGAGGCAGCAGGACAGTTATTTATCCTTATAATAAATGTGATAAATGTGCTGCCCTGGAAATCCGACAGTACTCGAGTGTGTTACAAAGAGGAGGTAGTTACACCAGTTTAACTGGAATTAGCTGATTGTGAAATGGCTGTACATGTAAATACATGAGTGTTGGATATTATTTGTAATGTGATACTGCTAATAATTTCAACCTATTGATAGTCTGAAATAATTTATAATAATATTATAATAACACGATTTTACCAGTATAATATTGCAGTGAGTATAATATTACATAATTATATTACATAATTATTCTGCGCACACCTGGTGATTTTATTTTGTATGACTTTACAATATGCAATAAATTAAAAATGTCATGGAAAACTAATAACTGGGACACAATTTACATATGAAATGAATGAAATGGCCTATACAAAAAGTTCATAGCTATTCTTATTTAAAGAACTTTGAGAAAATGGGCCATTAATGGACAACACAAGTGTTCAGTATGTATACATTTACATTTACAGCACTTTTATCCCAAGCAACTTCCATCCCCTAACTACAGGGGGCAGTCTCCCAGGAGCAACTAGGGGTTAAGGGTCTTGCTCAGGAACCCAGTGGTGGTGCTGAAGGTAGGATTAGAACCCATGACCACTTGGTCCAGAGGCAAGTATCCTACCACTAGGCCCCCACACACAAATGAGTGTATATGACGTCTCTCCCTCACTCTCTCTTAGTGTTGTTGGTGATATTAATTACAGTATTTCATATTTCCACGGGAAGGCTTGCATGGCCAGACACTCCGTGGAATACCAGATGTTTCCAGAGTGAGACAGGAAGTGTTTGCTCCCGGGATTATCGAGCGGTCACTGCTGGCTACTGAGCTATGCCGAGTCGGTGGAGCTGTCCTTTCCCAGGACCTTTGTGTGCGTGGTGGGAGTGCTGGAATGGGAATAACTGTGTCGAGGGACTGGAATAGAATGGCATCTGACCCCTCGGCTTTATTTTATTGGGTTGATATCATCAATTATGAGCATAAATTATGAGCAGACACACACGCTTTTTGCATATTAAGGTCAAAATAAAGCAACCACTAATGTCAGCAACATTGCTTTTGCAGTTCCCAGACTGGCAGGACGGATGGCAGTAAAAGGTATCAAACTTGAGAAGGTAGTATCAACCAGGAGATGGCATCTGTGTGACTGAGGACGCTGCTGTACTGAGCAGCTGATTTCTAGAGACCATGTATGAGACCAGGTTTATCAATATAGATATCAGTATTTTTTAAAAAAAACTTTTTTTTTTGTTTGAAGCACTTCACTAAAGATTGTCATTCACAAACTCTCAAGATCATATTCACACCACATGGCAACATGGTCACGTGTGTGTGTGTGTGTGTGTGTGCTGTTTCAGATTTTCAGGCCTGATACTGATATCCATAGATACCAGAGCCAGCGCTAGATATTAATATTGCATACCATTTGTTGCTTGTTCCAGTGTGACCTTAAGATGCCATATATATTTGGTCATCTGGATTTCATGAATACAGTTAAAAATGTCATTTATGTTGCTTATGTTGTTGTTTATGGCTGGAGCCCCTCATTTATTAAGTGACAGACCATAATAATACTAAATCTATACTTAATTTTAATGACATGTTAACCAAATGCGTTGTCTTCCGTAGTCATCATGTTGAGCAGCTGAGCAGCAGGTGGAGGTGTGTAATATGTTCTCGTGCTACAGATTTTGAAATTTGGCCTAGTGAGTAGGATACTTGCCTCTGGGCCAGGAGGTCATGGGTTCGAATCCTACCTTCAGAATCACCACTGGGTTCTTGAGCAAGACCCTTAATTCCTGAGCAAGACCTTTAACTTGCCTAGTGGGTAGGATACTTGCCTCTGGACCAAGAGGTTATGGGTTCAAATCCTACCTTCAGAATCACCACTGGGTCCCTGAGCAAGACCCTTAACCCCCAGTTGCTCCAGGGAGAGACTGCCCCCTGTAGGTAGGGAATGGAAATCGCTTTGGACAAAAGCGTCTGATAAATGTAAATTGCATTCCGGCTCTTTCTTTGCTTAAAATATACAGGCTGATAAACTGGCTTTCAGTTTTTGGCCCCAAAAGTAAGGGTGTAACATTACATTCATGTTTATGGGTCAGTTTGGTCCTCATTTTCTAAGACATTTGTTGTCACAGTTCAACATGGAAAAAAATATAGTAAACTTACATTTTTCCTTTTTTTCAAAACTGTTGCCAAATCCATACAACGGGCAGTTGGCATATCAGCCAGTTCCTCGGTCGAGGGTGTAACAATGCATCAGAACATCACAGTTCATATAAGACAATGAATCATGGAGAGTGAGCATTCTTATAATTACAATATTTGCATTGTTTATGGGGTTAAACCAATTCCAATCAACAACCCAGTCCAGCACATTCATGCCATATACCCCCGCCCCCGCCTTCCAGCTCTTTTCTTATTAATAAATTGAGTCAGAACTGAATATAATCCTCATCATTTGTCAGATTTCATTGCAAATATTGTGAAAACGCTGAAATGTTTTCATTGTTGAATATATTGTAAGCAGATCAAACTGTAACAGGCTGCTCGGTTGCTCATGCTAGATGTCTGGACATGCAGTGGTATTAATTCAAGAAAACCCAAATGAGCCTAAATACAAATAAAGTACTTGATGTCGGTTTCAAAGTTGACAGAAGGCATGACCCAAGTGTGCTGTTGTGTACTGGAATGTATAAATCTGTAATGATTCTTATGAGTGTTATCAATATTTATGCTTACATGTGTTATGCTTCGAGCCTAAGTATTACCCTGATACCTGTGGGTTGATATCTTTTGTATACAGTGGGTATAGAACAGCTCACCCTCTTCATATATTCACGTTTTGTTGCTTTGCAGCCTGAGACACAAACAATATTTTTCTATTCAGGTGCTTATGAATAAAAGAGCACTGAGATGGATAAAGGCTCACCCCTTCCTAAAAACACTTGTAACCTCAGTCAGGTGTAACTAATCCCCTTCTCCATTGCATAACCAAGCTAACTGGCTTTAAACTGTGGTCGGTTGTAATTATTTTGATCAGTAGCATTCCAGTACTCTGACTAAAGATCTTCAGACTAAAGTTGTGGACAGGTACAAGTCAGAAAATGGACACAAAACATTTAGCCAGCTTTCTTAATCCCTTCAAGCGCAGTAAAGTGGAAAGTGTTTGGTGCTGCTAGGACCCTCCGTGGATCAGGCCATTCCTGGAAAAGGAGGAAACCGGTCAGAGAGGCTACCAGGAGGCCAGTGACAACAGTTACAGGAATTTTTAGCAATTAATGGTCATTGTATGCCTGTGACAATAATATCACAAGTTCTCCGCAAGTGTGGCTTGTGTGGGGGTGGTGGCCTTGCCTCTGGACCAAGAGGTCATGGGTTCGAAGCCTACTTTCAGCACCACCACTGGGTTCCTGAGCAAGACCCTTAACTCCAAGCTGCTTCAGGGAGAGACTGCCCCCTGTAGGTAGGAAACGGAAGTCGCTTTGGATAAAAGCGTCTGATAAATGCCGTAAATGTAAATGTGTCAGACGGTTGCAAGAAGAAAAATAACCCTAAAGAAAACCCACATCAAGTCTCGATCGAGCTTTACCCATTCATACTATTTTGTGGCCAAGAAGAAAAAGGTATTATGATCAGATGAGATGGAAATTGATCTGTTTGGCCTCAACACCAAACAGTACATCTCTCAGAAAGGCGATGCGGCTCTCCATCCAAAAACACCATGCCTACAGTAAAGAATGGCGGCGGCAGCACCCTGTTGTGGGATGTTTCTCTGCAACAGGGACTGGGGCGTTTGTCAGGATAGAAGGAAAATGGATGGAGCAAAATGTCATTAAACTCTTGAGGAAAACCTGCTGTCCTCTGACAGAACCGTCAATGGGACGATGGTTCACCTCCCAATAGGATAACGACGTAAAGCACACAGCAGAACGGACCACACAGTGGCTGAAGGAGAAAAAGATGAATGCCTGGTCAGAGTCCAGACTTAAGCCCCTTTGAAACACAGTCTTGAAGACTGTAGTCCACCATGATCACCATCCAGCAGTTCTGTAAAAAAGAGTGATGAAATGCAAAGTTGGTAGTTTTAATCATTTTTCCTAAACTGTTGCCATCGTATCTTTTGCTTTGATGTCACAAGTTAACATACCTGCTTATGCCCAGTGAAGGTGAGGATAGCATGACAGTCACTGCTTGTGTTTACTGTAATAAATAAGGGGATGACGTTTGTCTCTGACAGGCGGTAAATGACGCTGTGTGGTAATCTCGTTTAATTGATATGTCCATTTCTCGACACATTAATCACCGGGAAGGCGTAAGGTTACATGCTTAAACATTTACAGGTGTCTGTATTATTGATGAGGCTGGCTCTGTTTGCTTGTGTGTGTTATCCTGTCTCAGGGAAGCGCCGGAGATTTGGCACTGCTTTCCTTACCCATCTGTTTAACACGCAGGATCTGTAACAGTCCCTGAATGATGGCCATGCCAGCATCGCTTTGTAGCTCGGTGAATCTAAGGGCGATGTGGCAAACCATATAACCCCACTGTTACATTACTTAATACGTCAAAGTCAGCACGAAGCCAAACCTGTTAGCTGAAGTTAATTCTGAGTCTACGATAATACCTTAATGACAAAAATCTTATTTTTCCTTTGATTAAAGTATAGTGTGTGCAAAGGTTTTAGGTGGCAGTATTATGTTTCATTTCCCCCTTGTTCCACCCACAGAGACCTCTGAGGCTGTTGTGTGAGAGGAAAGTGCACATTTACATTTCGGATACATTACACTTTAAAAACATTCATGCTATTGAATTTGTCTATACTTTCAGCTTTGTACATTGTTTTGCTACACCAGTCTAATAGAACTACACTATTACATAATACACAAGATTACACAATATCTAGTAGTTACACAATATCTATGAAAAATGTACTTTCGGTTCACATTCTGGATCAGCAGTTTGAAGTCTGTAATTCCTTTTTTTCCTTTTGTTTTGATGTCAAGGAGTAACAAAGACAGTAGTCCTAGTGATAACTGTGCTAGTGCTGACAAAAGCCTATGAGAAGCAAGGAGTACAATGAACCTCAGTTCTGGGATGGACTACTTGCTTTAGGTTGTTCCCCAGCATTTCTCTTGGGTAGGGATTGGAACTTTGACTTGACCATTCCAAAACGTTTAAAGCTAAAAGCTCAAAAACAGAGAATAATTCTTCTTTAATGATGGTTTGATCTAACATTCATTGGTACAATGGTTAGATATATGGTTTGTCACTTTTTTGGGGCAGGTGTTAGCTTAGTGGTCAGGATGTTGTGGGTTCAATTCCCAAGAGGTGGCACCTCTGAGGTACCCTGAGCAAAGTCCCGTGTCCACACTCTGTGTTCCTGGCTGCCCACTGCTTCACTTGGTGAATGGGTTTAATGCTGAGGAAGAATTTCGTGCTGTTCATGGATGACAGAGTGGTCACTTTCGGTTCATGCACAGATGTCCTGATACTATTCAGAATTCGTTGATCCATTAATGATAGCTAGCCGTCCTGGCCCAGATACAGGAAAACAACCCGATCCCAAGATACCTCCGCTGACATGTTTCACAGAAGGTCCTTTTCATTTATCAGACACTTTAATCCAAAGCGACTTCTATTCCCTAACAAGGGGCAGTCTCTCCCTGGAGCAACTTGGGGTTGCTCAGGAACCCAGTGGTGGTGCTGAAGGTGGGATTCGAACCCGTGACCTCTACCCTACCCACTGAGCTACCTCCACCCTTCTTATGCTGGAATAATTTCTTTCTCCAAGCACTAAACCCAAAAGTTTTGGTCTAATCCATCCACAGATGGTTTTGTTAAAAGCCAACAGGTTCTGTGTTCTTCTGATGGTGGCCTAATAACATTAGCCAGGGCAAGAGAGGCCTATAAAACTAGAGACTAAAAACAACCTTGCTCTTGGAGTGATCATTGTTGGTGGAGGGAAGGGTAACATTGTGCCTCCAGTTTCCTCCATTTGTCCATAAACTGTGGATTAGTAGACTCTAAACTTTTTTGTTGGTGTTCCAGCCTGACGAGTATCACTAACAAATAAATGATGTATTTTTTATGCTAATCTTTGTGGATCGGCATCCATTTATACGTGTATTTGATATAAGCTTCGGAAAAGAAATAGCAGATTGGCTCATTCCTCGTGATAACATACTGCCATATTACCCAGGCGAAGGCATGTCTGAGGGTCAGAGCTCTCTGTATACATGCCGCATGATCCATACACAGCGGGTGCCCAAGACCAGAAATAGCGGTCCGGGAACATCAGCAACAGCACTAGCAGGAAGTGATGCAGAAACAGATAGCGCTGTTCTCGGCCCAGAATGTCAAAGTGTCTTTGGCCCGATGAAGTGCCAGAAGGAAGTGCCCTAGCGCGGAGGTCATGCACCCTTCTCTCATCCCACAGTAGACTTCCCTTAAAAAGAAGGGATTTCGCGTGCAAGAGAGTCTCTGTTCTCATTTTCCGGTTCCAAGAAGGGACGGATGCATGGGTGTGTTTTACTGCGCGCGCTTCATGGGCCCTGCAGCGGGACGAAACTGACAATTTGGTCGAATACCTCGACGCACCAAAGAGCATAGAGCCATAAAAAGCACGAAACAATGCGGACATCTCTCCCTTCAGCTGTCTCTGCAACAGCAAGTGTGACAAGTCTCAGTTGGTGCTGCTGGAGTTTAATGTGCACTACGGACCAAACGTATACCATCCAACCATATCCGCCTGCTCCTCCTCCGCAGCACGTGTTCATTTACCTCTAGTTTAACCAAAAAATTATTACATTGGTTTGCTGTGATGTACATGTTTAATTATAAGGGTATTTTTCCAGTCTTAGTTAACAACCGTTTTATTTACCAGTATTTATTTATTTATTTATTTATTTATTTATTTATTTCCCACCCCCAAACATACCAGGGTAATTTCTTTTGCCCTTCAGAACATCTGAATGGTATAATTGTGTAAATCAGATCGACCCAATAGGAGAATCAGCGGAAGAAAGAGCTAACGAATGAAGAATCAATTCATTTCAGGCTATTTTTGTCTTTTTTGTTCTGTGTGAACAGACATTTTGCTCTAAGATTTGAGTTCGTTTTTACAGGGGATTTCGCTTCCAAACGTTTGACCTTGTGGTGCAAATGCTCAAAAACCTTTTATGACTTACACAACGCACAGACTCTTCTGGAGTAAACAGAGTTAGAGGCATATGGAAGTGCTCTCCACTGCGCTTGCTGCTTGTTATTAATAATGTAAAAGGATCCTCCGGGTTATTAGATACACTTTCGGGGAGGAAGTTCCCATATTTACAGCTTCTCAAAATAGCCTCCTTAGCCGCCACTCAGTGTATCAGTGTCCCCTCCAGAGACGAGGGGGCCTAGGGAAATAGCGCCCTGCACATGGCCTGATGTCACGGCTTGGGGTGGAAAGACCAAGGGAAGGAGGGCACAGATGGGCGGAAGTGGGCAGAAAGTCAAGGGCCTGGAGGTGACTGGACCCTCCATGAAAGCAGACGGTCAACCTTAAATTGGTCCGCGGAGAAAAATAAAGGTTACATAATGCGCTATGATCTGCCACTGAGCTCACGGCTCATCCTCTTTCATCCTGGTTAGCTTTGTTGAGGAGAAAATGAGCAGCGAGGCAACAATAGGTGGAACTGCCGGTGTGTAATTGCTTGTCAGCCTCGTCCTGCGCTAGAATTGGGTTTCTGTACATTAACAATGGGGATTAGCCAACCACATCTCACTTGAATTTAAGGCGCCAGCAGCCGGAGCACCTGGACATCTTTGTGGCCTCATGGCGAGGAGTCCGGTTCTGCGTGACTTGGAGCCGAAGTTCAGTCTAAAATAAGAAAAAAAAACAATAAGCCGTGTCTAAAAGGAGCCTTCCTCTGACTTTTTTGCCCTCATCTGAAAAAAAAAGGCCTCCTTTACAATGCTGTTTGTGCTGTGGTGGAACTCGGGAGGAGGGAGCCAAAATAAGCAGATTTAATCATAAGAAAATAAGCGGCCTGCCTTGGGGTTTCCACTGGCGCACTGGAGCTCGCTTCTGATTGCAGCTGCTACAGTTTGTAGGGCGTGCGAGATGCACCCTGCAAAACACACTCATACTGTCACGGGCAACGCCTTTAATTCAAGCTGCAGTAGTGTGTGACCTTCCTAGGAGGACTCACTGTGGTTTGCGTACAGCACTTACTGTACTAGGAAACATTGTCTTTGTCTGCAGGTGACAATGAAAATTGTTGTAAACTATTTAAACAATAGCAGCTACATAAACAGCTTAGTAACAAGTGTCTGATTGGTTGTCAGCTCATTATTTTATTCCTTTTACCCCATTGATTGCTTTTAAGTGGCTCTTTTTTTGTAAAGGCTAAGTATTATACTGTTGACATCGGTGTAATGATGAGGCGTGATGAGGGGAGTGGGAGGACAACCCAGAGAGAATGAAGCGAATTATGCTCTACTGGGACACAAGTCCTATGACAGGGTCAGTGTTTACACGCCAACCTTTAGTGTAAATCCTGCATTTATGCTGAGGATGGTTTCGGGAAATACCGAATTACTATCAAAGCTATTGCAGCCTGTAAAGCAGCATTATATGCACATTAATGGCCTACTGTTATCAGGAGCTCCTATTAAAATAACAATAAACAAATGAACAAATACGAATACATAAGGGGTTAGAATCACCCTCTCCAAATGTGTTACACTGTCCACTGACCTTGTGTTAGAAGTGATTAGAAACGATGTGGACTTTGGTTTTTCGAAGCGTCTGCTAGCCTTCACCCTCCCAGTGTTGGTGGTACTGTGTGATGGGAGGAGTCCTAGCTAGTGGGAAGAATTGGAGGTTTACAATAATGACAATTAAGACACGCAGTATGTGTGTGAGGGATTTTTTTTCTTATTATAACAACTAATTATCATATTTAGTCTTAGCTAGTGAATTAGAGTTGACTAAATATGGCATCGCACTAATGTTAAGATGCTGTATGTGTGTGAGGGAAGTGTTGACTTGAACAATGAATTGTAATATTTGATTTATGTTAGATTACAGGGCTGGCCGATTTGGCCTAAAATCAAAATCTCGATTAATTGAACATTTTAACTCGATTACGATTAATGAACCATTATTTTATTT
>JBBPDB010000032.1:16212600-16225839 GCA_037974465.1 Brachypetersius altus | reverse complement strand
AAATAGTTGACTCAGATTTAAGCTGTTTTTCAGGTAAGAAACAGTCGTGGACTTCTTAAGCACTGATGTACGTCGCTGTGGATAAGAGCGTCAGCCAAATGCCGTAAATGTAAATGGTGTCCAGGAAGCCTCCTTCTTGAGTTGGTAATGGAACGCTGTGCATCGTGCAATTAAAATGCATCTTTGTTGCAGCCTTTTGTTCTTCTGCTCGCAACGTAAAAGCTGCATACGCCGGAGTGGCGCGGCCAAATAACCATCTGCTTGCCGGGTGTTTAAGGACCTGGAGGATCCAATAAAAAAGGGGTAGGCACATGTAAAATCTTGGCAGAAGGGACACACGCCATTAGCTTAATGACAGAATGAAGGATGGGGACTTTGTGCAGACGGAGAGGCGAGATTAAAGAGCCTAGGACTGCAAGTTTTGCCTTTAACAGAAATCAAGATTAAGGAGCTAATAAATAACATGCTAGGATAATAAAAAAAAAACAACCTAAAGCTCGCACGGGGCTTCTTTGCCTCAGGTGGAAGACGCAGGAAGGCACTCGTGCCTTTAATTCAGCAGTGGCCGTCAGAAAAAAGAAAGAAAAAAGGGCCTTTTCATGTTGGTCCAGCTGCTTTGAACTGTTCGTCCCACTGCGGTAAATGTACCTGCAACTTCAAGCTCTGAATGACATAATGGGCCACACAGTAATTAGAGATTTTTTTTCCCTTCTACTTCAAAGTAACACGACTGTCTTGGTCTCAGAGAGAGAAAGCATGGAGAATATACAAAGCTCTGCCTGGAGGATTAGTACAGCCATATTGTTTTGCTGCCGGTCACTAATTCAATTAATTGCGCAGCTTAGAAAAATGACTCCGACGGAGGTTCCGGTTCATCGGGGCCGCGAGGAAAAGGGCGTTTCTTCCGAAAAAAAACGGGACACACCGAATTCCCAGAGGCGTTTTTACGCTTGAGATGGAAATTCTTAAACAAATACTACTGAGTTTTATAATCAGATTTCTATCTGCTGCATCTGTGGGGTACGGTGGAGTTGTCCATAATAGAAACTACTGCAAAAAGAAAGCAATAACAGGAGCTGAGAATGTATTCCGGTTGTGTTTGCTTGTTAAAATGGTCGTTTGTGACACGAACCACATAAGATTCTACACACTCTCGGCTCAGCCTTGTTACATTACATCCTTTGCATTTCAAAGTAAGTGCAACAGCAGCAGCACCACGGAGAAAGCCTGTTATTAACAGAGAATAATAAAAGGCTCGGGATCAAAGGATTGAGCTGTAAATCTGTTTCAAATGTTCATTCTCAGATTTCAGGACCTGCCCATTGGATTCTATTGTTCTATTGTAATTGAGTATACAAGTCAATGGATTTACTAGTTGTTGTTGTGTGTCTAAATTATTGGTATTCATGGTAATTAATGGTACTCGACAGATGTGGCAGAAAAACACAGGAGTGTTTCTTTTAACCTCTTGGCTCACAGTTGCCCCATTAACTTAATAGAGGCAAATACTGTGAATTTTAGACCCTTAATACAAAAGCAGGGCCAATTTTATCTTGCATAGTGCAACAAAATTCACTTTCAAAGCCAAGAGGTGATTATTGAAAATGTGAGATAATGGTTGATATTAAGCTTTTTTCTTCCTTTAACAGAAATACACTCTAAATAAGCAAAATGTCAAGTACAAAAATATACTACATTTTACAAAAATTGACATTATTGGCAATATAGTAGAGAGCAAGATGAGAGAAACAGTATTTTTTGCTTACATCACAGGCAGATTAATTTACTCAACATAAGCATTAACATTTCATTTTTCAACCTTTTCTAGCTTTTGAGGACGGGGCAGAGATGGGGACTCGAGTCTGAGACTTGACTTGGACTTGGACAAAAAGACTGGTGAACATCTTTGGGATGGGGCAAGTGAAAATAGATTTAAAGGATTTAAAGTCATGACTCTTCATTTTTATTAAAGGTAACATCTCAAGTGAGCCTGACTAAGGAAACAAGTGAGCCTGACTAAGGTAAACGAATATAACAGGGGCTCCCAAAATGCACCATCATTGACCCTATCAGTCCAAGTCAAGTAAGTTTATTTCAACCATATATACACACAGTACACAGTAAAACCAAACAACGTCCCTCCAGGATCATGGAGCAACAGAACAGAACACCACAAGCCCAGGCAGGGTAAAGAGCAACAAAACTACAGGACAAGACAACATTTAGTGCAGATGACAATGGTTACAAGTCTGAATGAGTACAGTATTATAGCAGATACCGTATTTCTAGCAGCAGAGAGTTACACCTGCTAAAACGGAAAACTGAGATATACAGTGATCCCCCAGTTTTACGCGGATCAGGAGTCGCAGATTCATTCACACGCCGAAATCCCCACAATAACGCGGAAACTGCAAATATCCACCACTTTTTTTGCATTTTTGGAGCAAAATATGTATTTTTTCTGGATGTTTTCCCACAAGGGGACTCAGGGCAGGCTGTAGCCGACCTGGAAGCATTTTTTTCAAAGCACGATTTCTCCACGGGGAAAGCACTCAGACACTTCAAACTCCATAGTTCGGTAGATCTCCAGGAGACCTTTCCAACGAGCCTTCAATTGTATTTTTAGCCCCAGCAGATCAGGGGTTATTCCCCGAAAACCATTTACCTCGCCATGGTGTCCCATGCTGCATATCTCGGCGGGGATTTTAAATTCGATTGCGGGTTTACCTTTACCTTTCTTTAAGGGTAATGCATTAAACTGAGTTTAAAATGACATTAAAGTGTTCTGGGAGCAGATTTGGGGGCAGATTTAGGCTTTACACTATAAAAATAGGCTTTTTTAGGCTTTTTTTCCCCCTTAAAACACAACAACTCTGTTTTTCACTACATGCAGGTGCTCTTGGAACGTAACCCCCGTGAAAAGCTGGAGATTACTGAACAGCAATAAATATAGCTGTGCAAGTGTAACAGCAGCAGGGTGGAGAATGTGCAGTGTAATAAACAGAGGGGCAGTAATAGTCTGAGTTGTTTGTCTACAGTAATGCCACAGCTGTCCGTTGCTGGGAGTCCAAAATAGTACATTTGGCTTCATGATCTTTGGGTGGGCAGGAGGTCCCTCCCTCTCTTTTTCAGCTACCTCACTTAGCTCTTGAAGCATTGAAGGTTCAGTTTGGGTGAATCGTTGCCATTATTAGATCATTTGTATTAACTTTCTCCCTGCTTTTCAGTACACTTGCATTCAATTTCTTATGGCAGACTCACGAGGGATTCTGTTATTGCATGGGAATGATGAATAGTGTTTCTCTGCCTTGTGTTAGTACTATATAAAATGCAAAGACTGCTGACTGTAATACTCAGGCTGAGTTCAAAGCTATCAGTTATCAGTTATCAGGTGTGTTATTAAAAAAAGAAATAATTAACAGCCCAGTGGAATACAGATACAAATGGCCAGGCAAAACACTGGCCTCAGCATCACACCTCTGCAAGCTTATATAAGTCAGAGCATCTAGACTAGCAGTACAGAACAGCACAATTGGGTGTTTAGTGGTTTGGCTATATTGATTTAATTTGCACGCAATCAATTTCAGAAGCTGCGGAAGAACAATGTATTGCAGTGAAGTGAATGGATCATTATCCATGAAATTTATGTCTAATTGCAGGTTGAAAGAATTGCCCAGAGTTCCTCTCAAGTATTTCACCAAGCCCCCAAACACACACACACACACACACACACACACACACCCCGTCCAGTTAAGGAACAAATGGCATGATATGGAATATCTGCCTATTCCTTCAGTGAAGAGAACTGCTGAAGTGAGTGACATTTTCAAATTCGCTTCAAAAGATCATGTACTGCTCTCTCTAGCATGACTATAATCCATGCCTTCATCAAGTAGTGTTTCAGTCAATGGTCTCTCAAGGCAAGAAATGTTTTGGAGAAATTGAATTTACAACATTTTACTTTTAAATTGTTATTATGAAATGTCAAATATGTTTATTTCTGCATGCATTGTTCATTTACATGCACTCACTTGCAACTGAATTTTTCCAAAAAATTGCTACAGTAATGAAGACTTAGCTCCGCCCACAACAGGCACAACCACACTAGTGTCACCTCACTAAAACATTTCATTGTTTTTGACAAAGGTAAAGATGATGGTATGTACATTTCTTCGTATTTAATTAGATAATGTGCGAATCTAAAGAGAATTTTTGGGAGAAACAAATCCTTTATACTTTTTACTAGCAGGACAATTATGTCACTTCAAACCAATACAACATTTATTTCTCTGATTTACATGTTTCTCATTAGATTTCCTGCCCCAGTGCTAGTTACAGTACTACAATTCGCCTCATAATATGTATCCCACCTTAACTGCGCTTAAAACAACACAGTTCTGAGGACAATGGCTCAAAAAAGAAATAAAACTCATTCATATGGAAGCAGATTGAACAAGACCACAATTCACCCCAGCCCTGAATACCACAGGCTAAAGGAGAAGTGAGGCCATGGCATTTTCAAAACAAACTTCAGATTGGTTTAAGATTGCCTTTCCAAGGATGAAAAATGATGCGTGGCAGACTTAGCCGCAGCAAGGAAGCCCGAACAAAGGCAAAGCGTTGACAAAGTTCAGGCACTCAAAGCACCATTTCGAGGCTGAATCTCAGTGATGCAAGCCTTGGCATAGACTGAATGAGGGGCTTATAATCACTGTGGCAAAGCGAAGACTTGTGACGTTACTTCCTAATGACAATGAGAACATTTCAGTGTTTACAGTGGCAACAGATGTTGCCTGTTAAACCCAATATGTTAAAATATGCAACGTTTTAGCACGCTCCGTCGTACTCAGACCCTCCTCTATCCGTTCTTAGTGAATCCACATCTCATTACAGTGAGCAATGGGGGCATGTGAAACACACTTCTGCCACAAATTAATCTAAATAAAACATGCACAAGTGTGTTGCTTTGGCTTTTAGATAATGCCATATTGTGCAGATTAGCCTCACAGCTTGATTCGCAGTTGATATTTTATGTTGGTATAGTGCCTGAAATGAGGCCACAGGAAGAATATGTGCTTCAATTTATGGCAAAACAGCTGCCGACGTCTGAGCAGCGAACAAGTTTTTTTAAAACCCGGTGTTTATTTTATTGGTTTTCTGCTGAGCCGACTATGCCCCATGAAGTCTGAGGGGCGTTTCGCAAGGCATGCCCATGAGCCAGACAGTTCTGACAGCTCCTCCCTGAGAATACGAATGCTCTTCCATTTCCCTGACTCACCGACTCCAGCCTCATATTCAAAGAGAGTTTTTTGATTTGAGTGTATTTTTTGTTCGGACAGCGTGGAAAAGAGAGCGAACAGAGTGCAAGATCAGCCAGAACTGTTTTTTGTCTGTCTGGACGAGGTGACTGCCGCATTAGGCATGTGCCCCTCTTCGCTGTCAGATCGGCTTGGATGTCACACGCCATTTAGTGAACTCGCTCATTCAATGCAGCATCCGCTGTGCAGAAAGTCTGTGGTCCAAGAAATTACCGTCAAATGCCTCGGCCGCACTTGGGACAAATATAAAGGGTCATGTGCAAATGAGAAAATCCAACTAACAACAGTTCTTGTGAAACAGCACAGGGTTTACGATGGGAGCTCAAAGAAAACTGTATATGATGATACAGCAAGTTAAAAAGAGCACTAATATAAACACCTGTGTCCCAAGCTTTACTTAGACCAAGGCATTAACGACTCGAGTCGACTAGTCGGTCAGCAAAGTCAAAGTCGACGAGTCGTTTGTTGACGTCACACACAGCGGAGGAACACCGGCGTCCAACACTGAGCAACTTTTATTAAAGAGGAAAAAACACGCGACTAGTCGACTCTCAGGGGGCTTCGACTCGTGTCTCTGTAGTCGACTAGTTGACTTTTGTGTTAATGCCCTAATTTAGACACTAACAGCATCAGAAAAGCTCTGTATCTGACCTGAGTTCTGTTGTGAGAATACTCTTGTGTTTCCAGTTACACAAGCCAATTTCTCTGTTTACTCATTTGTCCGAGCGTACTGAATTCACTGAGCATGGATGCTCTCTGGGAGGATATCTGATCATTTTAAGAACCCACAACTTTGTCAGTGAGCCCCAGCGAGAACGACACGATTCATTTCCCCAAACAAGGCAGTAACAAGGGATGAACGAATGATTTGGGGCTTGAAGGTTTTGCTTTGTTTTTCCTGCTGTGCGAATGTGGGCCATTCGAAGCTGCTGTTAATGAAGGCTTGCAGATAAGACACGTGACCCGTCTGGAGCACAGCAACATCATCTCCTTTAAATAGATTCACCTTACAAAACTTGGGCTCTCATTTGCCCAAAGAAGAGAAGTGATGCACTAGTGATATCATGTCGTGTTAGTTCAGGTCTGCGACAGGACGGCGCTACGCCACTGTGGCTGGAGAAACTACACAGTTAGAGAATTACGTTTTCTATATATGGCATATCTCAGAGCCTCCATCTCTTCTTCTGTGCCACTTTATGTTTGTCTTAAACTGGACCGGACTTTAAAGGCATGGGGCCATTACTGCAAAGGCCCTGTGACGAATGACTCCTAATAAAAGTGCAGTGGAAAATGGAATGTCATCAATACTCATTTCATGTGTTCAAAGTCTGGCTTGGTACCAGAAAAAGGAAGAGGACCCAGCACTGATGCTCTGCGTGAGTATGCTTCCATAAAGTGGAGGGCTCAAATATTTGGCATTGCTTCACACTGAAACTCTCTGACTGTGTCTCGTATCTGTTTGCAATCTGATCTCCAATTTGCAGCGAAGCGATACCACCTGGATAAGTGCAACGGGAAACCAAGAAGCCTTTGTAAGGACTGTGACAAGCCCAGCTTGAACCATCATTTACACGCGCACAGTTTGACAATGTTCCCAAGATGCTCCCTAACAAGTCTCAGATGTTTTCCCTGCACTGATCAGGTCTGCAACAGAAAATGACAGTCACTGTTTGAGAGCAATGAAGAACCCTCTTCATACCTCAGAAAAGCCACTTCTTCTAAATAATACAGAGAATCATGGCTTCTCAGGGGGTTCACTCGGGATTGGGTGTTACAGCATAAAAGCTAGAGACGATAGTTACAGATGTTTTACAGATGTGTCATGTATCACAATTTTCTCTCTTTTCTTTTGAAATTCTACCCGGCAAGTTACTCAATAGGCACAATCCCACCTGCAGCACAACATCATGAACAAACTGGGTTGACTCTACATGTAAGACTTTCAGGAAAACCAAACGTGGTGTTTTTAAGTAAAAGTTTGATTTGCAGACAGCTGAAATTCATATAAACTATATATAGAAAGTAAGTCCTTTTGCCATACCCATTCTCACTGAAGTTGTAAAGAATGTGTGTCAGCCTCAACTGTCTTATGAATGAGGCACAATACAAGGTTGCCAATCACAATATATGATATTATTACAAAAAATCCCCATTTATCCATCTAAATATACATACACCCATAAGTTTTCATACAAGAAAAAGAAAATATTTCACTTACTGACAACTGTGACATTTTGTCCTTATCTTGTCTTCGTGTCTGTTTGTTTATGTTTTCTGTTCCATGTGCTGTTGTTTAGTCCTGCCTCCTCTTCCATTGTGTTATCTGTAACTTCTCCACACGAGTCCCTATTCATATGTTGTATTAGTACTTCAGTTTTCCTCTGTGTTTGTTGGTTCCTCTGTGTTTTGTGTATCCTGTTAGTCTTGTCTTGGTAATTCATGTTGTGGTGTTCAGTGTTTGCTTTATTGTTTTATTCAGTGGTTTGTTTTTATTTCATAAACCTTGATACTTGCACAAACACCCTGCTCTACGCCTCCATCATTACAGCTACAAAGTTGCACCACTGAAGTAGAATCCCTCCCTGATTCTGAAATTCCAAACACATTCTCTTTAAATGCTCAGAGTAAATAGACATACAACACGATAAGATTTATCACTGGCTTCTTTCATCAAGCCCCTTTAATCAGACTGTGCTCAAGCTCCCATTGTACTCATAATGCATCTCAAGACGACTCATGAACAGTCACATTAAACCATGTTTAACACAGTCATTACTTTTGGAACGAAGGAATTAATTGCTTCATAAAATGCTACATCACAATGTTATGACATTTCAATCATACAGCTTCAATCGTCTATTCTCATGCAGTCTATTCGCAATGCTCTATATAGAAAGTTCTTCAGGATGTCCAAAAGTCCAACATTTCTTCCGAAATTAAGAGTATTAATAAGAAGCCGGTTCAGCCATTGCTGCAGTCACAGTCTCTTCTGGGAAGGCTTTATACTAAATGTTGAAATTTTACTATGAAAATTTGACTGCAATTGGCCACAAGAGCATAAGAGAGCTCAGGTCCTGATGTTGGATAATTAGTTATGAATCCTAAACTCATCTCAGAGGTATTGCACACTCTCCCTCCAGTTAAAGCAGCTTCACTGCTCCACATTCAAGTACTGGGGGGACTTTATACACCCCCCAACCGACACTTGGGCATGGGGCATGATGACCTCACTCATGTAAGGCTACTGCAACTCACTCTATTGGCAGTTTCTCTGAAGCTTTTCTGTGGAGATTATAGAAGCTGTTCATATGCAGTTTGTGTCTGCTGTAAAGTTTACCAATTAAAACAGGATACTTTGTTACATTTACTGTGTATCTATCATAAACAGTGCTTTCTAACACGACATGTCTGTGATCAAGATTTCTTGTCTGTGCAGATTGTGCATTTTTTTTTTCAAAACTGTTAATACAGCTAAAAAGTACTTCTAGAACAGCTGGTTCATCTCTGAGATCTCGCTCAATGAGAAGGTTGTCTTTCAAGACTTAAGCACTGCTAGGAAAGTGATGCAGTTAAATATTAAGTGAAAGACGGGGATACAGTTTTGACGGCGGCACATCTGTTGATATGCATATCAAAGGCAAGCCATGAATGCTGTTGACAACTTCCAGTACTACCTCCGCACACGCCGCAAATTTGGAAAAATGACAGATTCTTCCATCATCAAAGGGCCTCCAAAGTGCCTCGTATGTTGAAGGCAGTTTTGAAACATGCTCTTCATGGAGCTTTGGAAAGCAAGACAGTGAGAGAGCAAAAAAAAATGGGGCCAGCGCTCCCACAGGACCGCACGGATCTGCCCTTAGATTTAATTAGATGGTAAAAATCCAGCCACATTTTCCCTCTGTGATCTCGTGCTTTCTTAGATTGTGCAAAATCACAGACCATCATGAATTATTCATTTCTTCGTTTGGCTATTGTATGTGCTCTTACTAGGGGTGGTGCGATCCTTAAGAGGTGACCACAGCCCCAGCATGGTGTGGAGCTTCTCTCCACTTTTGCCTTGACCCCGCCCCCCCCTCCAACCTCGACCCTCACGCATTCATTGACTGATGTGGGCTGAGATGGTATGGATTTTTTTCCATTGACTGTCAGTGCAGAGAGGCAAAATGAGATCTGTTTGTTAATGAGCACCCACTGCAGAGCTAGGGGTGGGATTCCGTCAGATTTGCCACGTAAGTTCACAAATGGACGTGAAGAAGGCCACCAAAAGCAATAATAGCCTCAAAAATATTAACATTTCTCAGAGGGGAAAGGGGTCAAATCATTCTAAGCGGTCCCCATTAGCTTGGCCGTATTACCATTTCCTACCACATTATGCCAGTGAGTGGACAAGATGATGGATGCTGGCTTCACGACATGCCAAAACATCATACAGGGATACATAATAGCAAAATATGCTGTAGCAATATACAGAATATGGTTACCAAGGTGAAACAGAAAAAGGGTGTTCAGATCTCACATTAGTGAATATTTTTTTAAAGTGTGTTGTGGGGGAAAAAAAGAACGTTATCTCCTTCACACAGAGTCCTTGAAAACCTTGCTTGCGTAATCAGAGATGAAATCTTTTCAACAACTATCAGAAACCTCGGCAGACCTTGGGTTACTCCGCGTTGCTAAGGGAACTTGTTTTGAATTCAAAGAGATTTTGAGCAGAAATACCAACGCTGTTACCCACAAAGCACTTCCACAGCCGGCCTGGATATTCATCCTTATATTGTGAAACACTTTCACTCACAAATCAGAGTGGACAACCATGGGAGCTGGAAAGCATTGCTGTAAAGGGGAAATCACTGCCATCGCATCCAAAGGGGAGAATAAAAAACTATATCCTGGAGAGTTGGAAGCTATCAGAACCTGGGTGGAAATAAACTGGCAATTCAAAGCTATGCAACCACACCTTTAAATGTAAGTAAAAAATGTGGCTAGGTAAGTAGGTAAAGACGTGGTTAGGTTGAGTGGACTGGGGAAAGTAAGCAGGACCTTGTGGCTTCTGAAAACATAAGCCAGCTTAGCCTGAAATATCACACAGAAATCTATTGTGAGGCACGAATGTTTCGTTTAGTTCGAGCAAAGCTGTTGCAATGCTCATCTGGAAAGCAGAAATTGAATTGCTTATACGAGGCTTATGGGATTACACACTGAGTTGTCATCCTTGCAAAATACCCAGCTTCTCCCAGGTACTTTTCGGGGTAATGAATTAAGCTGGAATGTCTGAAATGAGTAATTGATAAGGCCATTCGCTGCTGAAGGGGAATGGAACGAGCAGTTCCTGCACAATGAACCCGTTTATAGCAAGGTTTAGGGGGGACTTTGCATTGACAGCCACCCCCTCCAGCACATAATCAGTTTGACTGGAGCATAGTGCATTAATGTACAGCAGTGGCTCCTGCTGGGTACTTACAAGCATGGGTGACGGAGAAGCTGTTGGACGACTCGAGGTTATCTACATTATAGTTCAGATGGAAAGGCTTCTCGGTCGTGTTTTGGTTGGTGTTGTAGAGCTGCACGGCAAACCTAAAAGCGCTGTGCTCCTGTACTGTTGACCGCATGAAGAGCCCACCTTGGGGGGGAAGGGAGAGCAAGAAGAGGAAAATTGGTGGAAGAACGTAATCCTAGACCTGCCTATTAAAAAAACATGCATTTAGGTCTCCGCTCAATCGCAATTAAAGCATCACTTGGTGAGACTAGTTGAATGTCTAAAATCTCTTCAGTGTATGAATCCCTGCTGATTTCATTACAACTTTAGACAGGCAAGTAACTGCCAGACTCATCTCCTTACATTCTCCATGCAATTTTCACAGACGGCCTGATTTACTTCAGTTCTCTGCTACATTTTTGCAAGAGTTTGATTCATTTGCATCATCTCCGGTTGCAACCGGTTAAGTTCATGGCAAGGCTAGAGACAGGAGCCTCTTAAGACAGCCTTAAGGGTGCCGTTTTCAGAGATAAAAAGAATGAAAAATCATCAAGATCTCGAACGAAAGGGAGCAAGAGCACTTACCTATGTTAATCTGGTTCGGGAAGCCTGCGAGAGATCTGCCGAAAAGCCACACTAAAAAAAAGAGGACCACGCTTTGTGCCATTTTTTTAAATCCCTCCAACCTCCCCCCACCCCCAAAAAAATCAAGCCCCTAAAAAACGAAGTGTTGAAGGAAAAATCATAGACGGACGCAGTCGTGGGCGCGGAGAAAAGAAGAACGACAGATCCTGCAGATCAGTGCGCTGCACTCACAGCTGCACCAGCTGCACTCATCCAGCTACGAGACCAGAGTCGAGCTGCAGGACAGGAAGGCAAAAAAAATGTTCTGCAAGTGAGGAACCCCAAAAAAAGGGAGAGACTTATCCCAAAGATGGTGGTTAAGCCGATCGGTGCGTGAATGCGGCTCCTCCGATTGGACCAGCGGGGAGATATCGATCAAACTTGAACTGACGTTGGGGAAGAAGGAAGGAGAAGAAGGAGAAGAATGAGAAGACGACGAAGAAGGAGAGCTTGTCTATGCGTCCGACTCTAGCAGACCCCCATCGCAAGGCTCTAGCCCCCCACACTGCGACGCGTGTCGGCGTTTAGATCGAAAACATGTGGCTAAATAACGCACGACCGTCAAGGAAACACTGGTCGAGCTGAGACATGTGCGATCCCCGATTAAAGCTGCCCGTTAAGTGTGGGACGTGTTGCCTCAGCCAGCTGATGGGAAATAAGCTCCCCCCACTTGCATTTGGAGAAGTGAAGCTGCAGTAACTTGAAGCCCCTTTTATTGACCACAATCGATCGCTTTGTTTGGAATCATTAACTCCCCCTCCTCGCCCCCCCTTCTCCCCAATAGCTCCTAATACCATATTGGTCGCTATTGGACAAACAGTATGGCTGGGAAGGATGGGAGGGTGGGAGGGTGTGTGGGGGGTTTCTTGGTAATAAAACACCAATCACGGTAATCGCGACTGGGAATTACGTTATTAAAGACAAAGAAAAAACACGTAGAATGGTCAGGCAGCTCCCAAATAGGCGTGCTGACCCGAGATGGCCCCTCTCTGCTATACATATCTTTTTTTTTTAAATTCACGATTTACAGGAGTGATGCTGCTCCACGTCGACGTGTGAACGGGGAGAGCTGTCCGTGGTGCTGAAATCATGCAACTCCCACCAGGGCGAATGAAAGTGTTTATTTCATTCCGCCTCTCCAAGCCAAACTTCATGAACCCCTGTTCAGGCTCCCCCATCAATTTTTTTCTTTCTTTATTTATTTTTAACAGCCACCTATAGGCTATCCACCGTGCATTGCAGGGGAACGGAAGAACAATTCAGGGATTACAGCTCCGTTTATCACACTCCGCAAAGCTCTCCCAAAATTGAGTTTTTAATTGCATTGCAAATGGGGGAAGACTTCAGCTATTGATACTGTAATGGGCTCGTGCCCTCGGTGCAGCTGTGCGGAGAGAAACTTCATTGCAACTTCTTCTCCGCTGCAGTTCAAAGATCACTGGCAAATGTGCTCGCAGTAATGAGTTACAAAGACAGATAGACCATTTTAAAACTCTCCTCACCACTGCCATGCCTTTGGCTTACACTCATGGGGACTGAGAATGAGAAAGAGAGAGAGGGAGAGACCGAGAGGGAGAGTGAGAGAGACGGAGAGACAGAGAAAGAGAGACAGAGAGAGAGAGAGAGAGAGAGAGAGACAGAGAGAGAGTCTTTATGTGTAATATTTAAGTTGCATATAGAGTCACAGGGTTCAAATGTGGTCAACATTTGGCTCCTAAACTAAATGGAGAGTGGTACTGAGACAGCTTGTGTGTGTGTGTGTGTGTGTGTGTGTGTGTGTGTGTGTGTATGTGTGTGTGTGTGTGTGTGTGTGTGTGTGTGTGT
>JBBPDB010000032.1:16176191-16186503 GCA_037974465.1 Brachypetersius altus | reverse complement strand
TTCCTTTAAAATGAGGCTTTAAAGAACAATATGTTTATTTGGAAATGAGGAGAAATATTGTCAGCAGTTCTTAAAAACGAAGCCAGAGCTGTTCAGTTCAGTACTCACAGTTAGAAAAGAGAAAAGCTGAGGTACTGAACGTTTCTGCAGCTGTATAATATATATGTTGCCACTCGCAAGAGTTTGTTTCCTAGGATTAGTTTTGAGCTAAAAAGCTTTGAATTCCCTCCCTTTATATACAGTTATTACCTCCCTTTTTAATATAAAGTTATTTAGTCTGAATCATGCCTTTGAAATTAGACTAATCAATGAAACTAACCCCAGTAATTTTATTCAACTTTTTTTTCAAAGAGAGTAACATGTCTTAGGAATCTCCTGCTGTACCTCTGCTCCGACTGCCCAGCTTTAGTGATCTACTCTGTAAAACCCCATGATCCCTCTAAAATGTTAATAATTCTACCACTTGTGTAGCATTAAAAAGTGTCAGTGGAAGTAAATGGCTTGCAGCGTTGGGGGTCATTTCATGTTTCTTCAAATTTCAGATAAATTTTTATTGAAGGCATAAAGTACGAAAACCACAATAACAATAAAAAGTTCAGGACTTACAGTAAGAAACCTCTGCTTACACACATTTTGCCACTTTTTTGTATATATTTTTGAATGCATATATTTTAATTTCATATCCAGTGAAGCATATAGGGATCATTAAAAGTTGTTTGATTTGTTAACCATATTTTATGAGAAAAAAAAGGAATGACAGTTGTTTAAAAATGAGCAAAAATAGATTACTTAATGACTTAATTACTGTGTAAACACTCATTCGAACATTTCCAAAAATATTAAAAGCCTACAGTAATACAGTTATGTTCCAGAAGCACCCGCGTAGGGTGAAAAAACGTGTTGTGTTTTGTTTAAAAAAATGCCTAAAATACGTATTTTTAAAGTGTAAACAACTAAATCTGCCTCCAAATCTGCTCCCAGAACTCAATTTAAAGAAAATGTAAAGGTAAATAAATAATCAGAATCAGAAAACTTTATTGCTTACAAAAACGTTAGCATTAGCGGTTAGCATTAACAGGGTACAAAGGAAGACTGAAATAACTGTCTCTACCCACATGTTTAGACAGAGCACAGCTTACTAATACTAAATAAACTGAGATAACTGTTGAACATTGGGGGGGGGTTAAAACACTAAAACATGAGGACAAGACACGGAGCAGTCATGCTACATGCTGCAGCAGCTTCTTCTGATCCGCATAAAACTGTGGGGTTACTGTACACAGTTCACATTTCAAGTGGCTCTGACCCCAAAGATGTCGACACTGTATCAGGACTAAGTTAACGTAAGCTTCTTTATTGCACAATAAAGTTTTCAGTGGCATTTGCGAATGTAACTTCATATTGTAGAGTTTGTGGCTATATCAGATATTGATGCAGTTCAAGGTTCTTGAGGCAGTGCCATGTGATGAATCAGAGATCACAGGTGCTTGGGTTTACACCTTTGTTCTTTATGCACTGCAATGTCTTCAGATTCCTTGTATTTTTTAACGGCATTATACACCATAGAGGGAAAAATACGCAAATATGTCCCAATCCTTCTTTGAGCAACATTGCTTTTAAACCTTTCACTAATTTTCTAATGCAGTTGTTAACAAACTGGAGACCCTCTGCACACCTTTCCCCGTTAAAAACGCTTTTCATGGATGCTGTTTTTGTACTAAATCATCATCACAATCACCTGTTGACTTTATCTGTTTAAAATCACATCCTTATGATAATGGAGCAATTAGCCCTAAATTGCTCCGTCTCAGCTTTTGGAATGATTAGATGTGTATTAACGAAGGAAAGGAAGCTGACCAGACAACAACATTAAATATCTTGGGGCTGTATTGTCAATAACGGATATTAATAAACGAATAACCGAATTATTTTTTCTGCAAATTCTGCTGATTTGGAGATGTAGGAAGCAAATCTCAGATACCAAACGTTTTGGCTGACAGGCTACATTTGATATAAGAGGGAAACTGTATATATTGGATTTTCTGCCCAACTATTCCTTTAACTCCAGATGCAGTCAAACAGCTACCCAGAATGCAGTGGATGCCTGTGGTGGGCTCCATCACATAAACACAGAGGGGAATCCAATACCGCAGACTCTATCAGCTGGAAATGTAAAGTGAGCGGTGCACCTTGCTGTACACACACACAAAAAACTATTTGCAAAACAAGCTGTTTTGAAAAGCATCTCTCGAAGGCAGTTTGCACTTAGATTGGCCGCTTTGGTTATTGTTTGCTAATGATAGCGTAGTGTTGAGGATTTTCCTTATGGGTTGGGTGGTTGGGGGGGTGGCCGGATAAGGCTTAAAATGCAGGTGCTGCATATAATGGGCCTCATTTAAAAGTCTCGGTGCACTTCACTGCGGTGCCTGGTGTGTATACGGTGCCTTCTGGCTTGTGAATACAACAAGAGCCTACCGCTTTTCCTCCAGTACAGAGGCAGCAAAATATCTCCGGAGCTTTTTCATGAGCTAGTTGAAAGCTCGCTGGTTTGCGAAAGGCACCACTCCAGCTAAATTTTGCCCCCTGCCTCCTGGCTTCAAAACACTCGCTCACTGGGGACAAGTGTGTTTCTAACACTCTGAATATTTCGTGGATTTATGCGGGAATTAAGGCACTGTTTTATTAATGAGCAACTCGATTGACCTGTCAAATCCAGAAAAGGGAGAAAAGTCTTGTTTTGACGTAACTTTGAAAAGGCCTGTCAGAGGATTTGTAAATGGTTCATATTTCGTGGCTCCAGAACACTTATCCCATGAACTGCACATTTTAAACATCTGCTGATTCAAAGTCACAAGCAACAAAGCATGACTCTGAATTCTTGTTCCAGGTTCTGATGCTGACATTTTCTAGACAACGTCTAAAATACTGCACATGTTCTCCATGTTCCTTGCTGCAGGTCCATCTCCAGGTTCAGTTTTAACGCTGCACCTGAATTCGCCTCACTGTCTTAAGCCCCATTTGGACCAGATTAAATTTACATGGGCTCCTGGGATCATTTCCTCTTTCACAGGTGATTTTATTTCCATCTGGATGTTTTTTTCTTCACAGCCTGAATTACCACTTTTCACCAAATTCTGTAGTGCTCTGATCATTTTAGTCACTGTCCATCTCCACATCCTTTCCAGACCAATGTTTCCTCACAATAGCAAAGAAACCCCACTACTGCTTATCTCCTTGGATGCATTTCCATGTTAACGATGGATGCTTTTGAAGTGTTTCTTAATCATTCACCTTATCTCCATCCTCTTTGCACCGGGGCAGGATTAACAGAAGGAAAAAGAAAATAAGCCCATCATGAAAGCAATATCCCTCAAGCGAAAGAAGCTACCATTATAATGGCCTTCATTTATACACAGTATCATCTTCTAGTTCAGTTTAGAAATAATGACCATATACGACGCAGACATCTAGGTTTGCAGAAAATACAACATACTAGAAATGCAGTCATCCTCACTCATCATGATTATATAAGAACTTCTTCTCCTCAAATCCTGGGGCAGTATTACAGAAACTTCCTATCTTAAGTAGCATTTTGTTTAGCAAATCCCAACTGGATTTAGGAATCCTATATTATCTCGAGTTAGGAATCCTAAGTAAGCAATCTAACATTGATGATCGACTTTTATGTCTGTTACCTAGCAACACGTGATCTGGTGAAGACACTGTTACCTGCTGCCACTGTAACTTTACGAGGCTCCAGTCCGTAACATTGTATCGCCAGAGTCTCTTCATTACTGTCTTCAGAATATGGAGATTAAACACCGTCCTGCTCTGAACTTTAAGCCAGACGAACAAGACAAAAGTATTGAGACCGCGGTCAACTATGCTGACAAAAGTATAGGGACACACTCTCTCACACTCACACACAGTCACACACTTGCCACACGCTTTAAAACTCAATCACACGCTTTAAAAATCACCTTTAGCGAAAAAACGAAGTGCATTTGTTAATTGTAGCACAGTCGGGAGGGAGAGCACCGCGCCGACGGGCCAAATTACCCGTAGCCTAAATAATCAGCAGGCGACAGTTCGGACAGCGGAAGGGTTTCCTAAAGTTAGGAGTTTATTTTAAAAAATTTGAGGTTAGGATGCTTCTGTAATACACTTTTCTTAATTTAAGTTAGGAGAGGAAAAGGGACTCAGGAACGGTTGTTCCGTGGCACCTTTTTTTTCTAAATAAGATCCTAAACTGCCGATATCATGGTCACCACACAGTTCTGTAATACGGCGCCCCTGGAATCCATAGCTCTTCTGGAAATTCTGCAGACATCATAGTAGGAGAATATCTGTGTAGTCTGTAGACTTCTTGGCACTCATTCTTCAAAGGCTTCTTTCTGAGATGAGATCAAAAGAAAAAGATGTTTATTTCTAGGAATACGAGTCTGTTCTTAGCATTCGTGGTGTTTAGAAACAACCTGTGGTTTGGTCAAGCGTTGTGTCTGCCAGTAAGAAGTGGAGGTGAATGATTAGTCACTGTGGCGGAGCCACGCAGCTGCCAAGCCGCTGGCCCCGAGAGGGAGATCTAAGAGCCCTAATGCAAATCAGGTTTGTCCCAAATCTTCCCCGCTTGCTGCAGTACACGCTAGCTTACATGCCGAGCATCAAATGAAACATCTGCGCTGCATGAGAGTGTGTGGCAGCTGATAAGGATTTGGAAATCATAGGGCTTGCTGGGTTGGTTGAATAAATAATGCTGCAATAACATTGTGGTCGTGGGCTCTTTAAAACGCATTAGGGTGCTAAAGCGGTACTTTAGCACCAGGAATTAGATAACTCTTATTGTTTCTACTCACAAACACGTTGTTGCTGCTTTTCCGCAGCTAATAATCCATTTATCTTTTTTCATGTGTAGTTTGCATGTGACCCCACAGCGCATTTATGATATTACTGTTTCTGCTGCTTTAATTTTGTCCATTCTTTAATTGCATAAATGTTTTCTTCACAAACTGCTGAGTTGTGGACGCTGCTGAAATGTTGCCCTGTCACAAAGGCCTTTTAATAATGCCCAGATGTGTTTGTTTACTTGGTGTGATAGTTGTGGAAAGAACAGCACACGCTTGAGAGTTTAATTCACAGGAAAATAGATTGAGAGAGGGCAGAAAAGATCTATAATTGGAATCTGTTGACTCCAGACGCAAATCTTTGCTAACGCTCAGTGGCCCAGCTTGCCTTGGCTAATGGGAAAATATCTGGAAGGGCACATTGACTGAGAATAAATATCTTTGAATGTAAATAGCGTGTTTTTCCACAGCATGAAAGGCAAAGTCGGTGACGCTGCCGAGCTCCCAGGAAAACCAGTCACCTATGAGAGCCTATTACAGATGCTCTGATCCAAGCTGAAATTTCCAACATATACAGGAATCGAAAAGGTTGTTGTCTATGTGGAGTTTTAAAGAGCTTGGAAATGTATGTGGGTTTTAATGTTAGCATTACTTTTTTGCCCAGTTTCCTGTTGAAACTGATGGTTATTTTATCATAACCATCACATAGTGCTACCAAGTGGTGAAGGTAAAGGCTAGCATTTGCTTTCTCTGAGTCCCAGTCCCAGAAACTGCATCTTTTTGAATCGCCACCTCTGGGATTCCTCAACACGCTTGGAGGAGAACACTAACTGCCAATTCTGTTAGGCAACATAATCGTCAATATCGTGAGACCCATGATGAGTTTTGGTGCATGCATTTCTGCTGTTTTTCCATTATTTGTTTATACTGGTTGCACTGTTGACAGGGATGGGTACTGGACAACCAGTACTAAATTTGCACCCGACTGGTCAGTACCAGGATAGCAATGATGCTGTAAGTACTTATGCAACATTAATGCATTTTTACTTAGCTGGCCTTTTCAAATAGCTGATGATAGAATTAGTGGGAGAGATGGGAGTGAATGCTCTTCATATGACCACTATAAATTTGTTGACCAGACATTTGCAGTGTTTGCTCCTCTTGCATTATATATGCAGGAATCTCATAAACAATATATCTTATGACTTCAAAAAATTGGTTAATCTTTTTATATTATTTTATTTTGAGTAATAATTTGAGTGATATCAAGTCAAGTAGGTTTTTATTGTCATTTCTACCGTATACACTTACATAGAAAAAATGAAACAACGTTCCTCCACAAGTGCAAACAGGACAGAACACAAGAGCAATAATACAACGAAATAAAACAAGACACCTTCGGTGCAACTGACAGTGGCTACATTGAAGATAAATACAGGATTTTGACTTGTACTATATTTTTTGCATGTGCAAAAAATATGCAGAGCTGCAATAAATATGACTGCGCAATACAATATCAGTAGTATTGATAGGTGTAAGTATTGATAAACAGTATCAGTATTGATATGAGTATCAGTTAAATCCTAATGGTGCCCATTAGTGTGTGAGAAGCGCATTTAATGGAGTTTAGCACTACCTGCTGCTTCTCTTGGGTAACATTTGCACAATTAAACACTCAGAAAATATTACAGTAATGATATCAACTCTTGCAGGCTGGCCTGCGGGGCAGTGTAGGAAGGGAGGGGCACTGGTCAATACTTTCAGCCTCACAGCCATAGTGGGGTCAAAACAGTAGCGGTTGGCTTCACCAGTACATGTGAGCTCTCACCCTCCTAATCAGTCATTATTGTATTATAGGAGTGACATTCAAAGCAGTGCAGTAATCCCC
This sequence comes from Brachypetersius altus, assembly GCA_037974465.1. Lineage (NCBI taxonomy): Eukaryota > Metazoa > Chordata > Actinopteri > Characiformes > Alestidae > Brachypetersius > Brachypetersius altus. The sequence continues at coordinate 16,179,774 of JBBPDB010000032.1, read as the reverse complement.
CACTTTTACATGGAACCGGAGTCGTGGATTCAGTCACACGTGGATTTTTTTTAAAGAGCCAAAGTCATCGTTTATCATTACTGTAATATTTCATTGTTTTACACTGAAATCTCCACAATAATGCGGAAACTGCAAATATCCTCTGCCTTTTTTCTTTAGAACAGAACAGTATTACCTCCACCAGTCCAGTGGTGGCAGTAATACACTGAAAAGTTGTCAACCGCCATAAAAAGAAGAAGAAGAAGCTGCTGCAGCATGTAGCCTGACTGCTCCGTGTCTTGTCCTCGTATTATAGTGTTTTAAGCTCCCCCTCAGTGTATTTAGTATTAGTAAGCTGTGCTCTGTCTAAACATGTGTGTAGAGATTTATTACAATGTTTCTTTTGTGTACGAGTATTTGCACACTGCTAATGCTAACTGGTAATGCTAACGGTGTTTCTCTCTCTCTCTCTCTCACACACACACACACACACACACACACACACACACAAATAAACCAATATTTCCTACCTTGTTCCTGACTTGCTCTTTTGTGTATGAGTCTTTGCATGCTGCTAATGCTAACCGTTAATGCTAACATTGTTTAAACAAATAAAGTGTTCTGATTCTGATGATTTATTTACCTGTACATTTTCTTTTTTGGGTAATGCATTAAACTGAGTTTAAAATGAAATGAAAGTGTTCTGGGAGCATATTTAGGTTTTACACTGTAAAAATAGGCATTCTAGGTTTTTTTTTTTTAAACAAAACACAACGCGTTTTTTCAATATACACAGGTGCTCTTGAAACATAACCCCAGTGAAAAGCGGGGAATTACTGTATACGACTTGGCAATGACTACTGGGGAGAAAATTCATCAAATTACACACTATTACTGCACTGCCCTAGCTTGTCAGTAGCAGAGGCACGGCGGGTTAATACATGCAAATTGTACATCTGAACACTCTATAAACCCAAATAATACCTGATATAATAATTCCATCTTTTCTCCTAAGACTGGATACACACCACTCTTATAGTGAAATGCAAATACAACAGAGAGATGTGAGGAAATGAATGGGGAGTTTATCATACACCATCGGCCCGCTGACAGAAACCACGGCTGACATTTATTTGGACAAGAGGAGTGGGAGAAGAAGGGCAGGGGGGGTGACAAAAGAATGGAGGAGTCTGAGAAGAGTGAGGAGCTCGGTAATCTGTCAGGATCTGAAGCCCTTCAGAAGATCAGAGAGATTCATCTTTTTTAATACACAGAGGCCAACCGGAGAGAGAGTGGAGAAATTGAGAGGAATGAGGAGGGGGAGGAGGAGGAGGAGGAGGAGGTGAAGGGAAGAGTACGCCACAGAGGTCAGCGAGAGCTCTTGATGGGATGGGGTAATGAGGTTCATACAGCTGCTTGCACGCTCCTCAGAGACAGGATAGCTTGAATGTGTCCTATTGCTTTAGTCTATACAGCCTGCAGAGACCACAGACCCACACCACAGAGGCGTGTGTGGTGTGATCAACAACTTAATGTACGATTAATGTGAAAAACACTTGTACCAGCTCAGCCTACCATGGTGGTGTCACTGTGAGTAATGAGAACGCTTCACAAGTGCAATTAAAGCATGTTTAGATTTAAATTTCACTGTTGTACGTCCATTTGAGTGTTCGGGAACTCTTGCACTGTCATGCCTGACTTGCTGTTTCACTGGGGCATAAATATGAGGTGGCACAAAAGCCAAATTGCCTTATTCATTAATGTTAGAGAATACACAAAAGAAGTTCAAGCAATAGTTTTAAAGAAACAAACATTTTTAAAGAGTCACAGTCGTACATTAGCCGAAAATATTAGTATTTTGGTGTCACCGGTGCTACACAGACTTCTGCATGCCAACAAATGATATGCCAGAAGATAGCCTTTTCTTTCATCATATCGCACACGTTATCGACAGGAGCTTTGTCCAGAACAAGATATTAAGGTCAGATTACATACAAGGTGAGTTTAGGGGTTAAAAGAGGAGGAAGATGTTTTGTGGTTGTTTTTCCTCCGAAAGCCAAGGATACATGGCGGCATGGACTCCGAGAAGTAGCAAGAGATTTTCCAAAAAAAGAAAACTACATCGGCTGCTGAATGTTCCTGCAGGATATTGATCTGAAACACTATAACAAATCCACCAAAAATGGCTCAATGACCACACAATTAAGTGTTTGGCATGGCCGACCCAGCTCCTTGACCTAAGCTCCATTGAAAACCTGTGGTTTGATCTGAAGGCGAGAATTCTGAAGAATCTGAAGAATCTGGAGAGATTTTGTATTGAGGAGCGATCTTTGAGTGCATGCTCAATTTTTTCACATCTTATAGTTTTGAAGACTGCAATAGAGTAATAAAAATAAATTATATTGAAGTAATAATAAATGTTGCGGTGCCATTAACTGTGTGTATATGACACGCACATGCGCGCCTACACACACGTATAAATGCAACAAAAGAATCAGAAAACCAAACTAGCTGTTAAGGCTTGCAGATTTTTGCAGGAACAAAACCTTGACGTGTGATCGCCACTCTCACCCAGCATTAAGCAGCAGCTGGGCTGTGTATCAATTACTCACGTCTTATGAGGAAATTGCAATGCTGCTGCTGATTCTCCAAAAAAAAAAAAAAAAAAAGCCTGACACCAGTATCGGCTTGGACCGGCGCTACGTGTCTGGCTTAACAATTGCCACATGAAAAGCACTGCAATCAATATTTCTCCCACTAATTGAAGAGCTTTTTATCTGAACCGGTCTCTGTGGGCCGCGGGCACGGAACAGGAGATGCCAGAAGGAGAGAATGCTGTGAGCAGCTGCTCCATATTCACTTGCCCACTCTGCTTGACAGCACTGTATTCTTTAGAAACTTCTTACAGCCACCAGCAAACGCCAGGACCTGTCTGGTTAATATGGACTGGAAACACATCTGTTAAGAACTCCAGAAAATGTCAAATGGAACATTTGGTTTTTGGGCACCGTGGGACTCGTTTGCTGGTTTTGGAAAAATACTCAAAAATCATGTTCAAGAACCCCCTGCACCATCAGGAAGTGGAAATTTAACTGACAAATAAACAAATTAATTACAAAAACTGTTGTTTCTGTGGGAACAAATAACTCAAGGACACACATATAGTTGCAAATTTGTGGACCTGAGTACAAAACCACATAGAGAACTCCAACACTGAATTAAAGAACCAACATTTGGACACCAAACATGATTCACTAAAACTGGGGAAAGTGAAAATTGTAGTTAGTAAAGCAGCAACACCAGAGATGGGGACTCAAGTCTGAGACTCAGACTTGAGTCGCACAAACAAAGACTTGTAACTTGACTTTAGACTTCCCTCACCGACTTGACTCAGACTCGGTGCTGTGACTCGTGAGTCATAACTCGTAAACCATGTTCATTTCATGAAATTATTTATTTATATCTCGCACTTGTTCCAACGACCTGAAAACCGTTCACCTCACCCAGGTGTCCCATTACTTTTGTCTGAGGTGAGCGGTTTTCAGCTAATAACGGTTTTCGAGGGGTCGTTGGAAAGGGGTCACCGAGCCCCATCTAACTGTGG
>JBBPDB010000032.1:16154426-16167787 GCA_037974465.1 Brachypetersius altus | reverse complement strand
AGAAATGCACTAACTGCTGTGCAAATGTTAATAGTGTTCTGAGAAACGCACCAAAGCGACTGAGAAAAACTGTAATTACTAAATACAGGTGGCTGCTTACTTCCAGTGAAGGGTAATCATAAAGCATCAGCATATTGACACATTTTAAACAGCCATGCTTCCAACTTTGTGGACACGGTTTGGGGAAGAACCGTTTCTCCTCCAGTGCCCATAAAGACATGGCTGGATAAGTTCAGTGCGGAAGAACTTGATTGTCTCACACTCAGCCCTGACCTCAACCCCATCTACCACCTTGGCGATGAACTGGAACAGAGATTGTGAGCCAGACCTTCTCATCCAATATCAGAGCCTGACCTCATAAATGCTCTACAGAAACTCTACAATCTTGTGGAAAGCCTTCATTAAAGTCCCTGTTGGTGTAATGGTCAGGAGTCCCAGTTGTAAGTAATGGGATTTGAGTTACCAGACAAGGTATATACAGATACATTGTAAAAATACTGAATTATTCCTCTGATATCTTCAAAACAACAGAGATGGAATCCTCTGTTTTCAGACTGAAGCTTGATTTTAAATGAGAACGTACAAAAGAGCACAACTATTAGATTTCAAGTCTTTGTTTTTGAACGTCCTGGCAACGGTTCAGAAACACAAAACATGTTTGTGAAGAGTTTCAAGCCTGAAATTCATGTTGGACCCCAAGCCCTTTAAAACAGCGGTCCCCAACCTTTATTTGGTCACGGACCGGTTTAATAACAGAAACTATGTTCACGGCCCGGCCTTTAAGGAGCGGCAGATAAATATACGCATTTATACAAATAACTGATACGCATAAAAATCAGGATATTTTAAATATATAATAATAAATGTAAATCGAGTGTGTCCAGTTATTAACAGCGTTTCCATAACAACAAGCCGAAAACAGAACACGGGTAACATCCACGTTTTTTTTTCTGTGCAGCCCGCGGACCGGTAACACATGACCCACGGCCCGGGGGCTGGGGACCACTGCTTTAATAGACCTTATCTAAAAACTAGGTCTTGGTCATGTAAGAGCTTGTTTTGTGTCCAGCTGACATTGTGCACTCACAGTGCAGCGTTATCAAAGAAGAGTGCATCACACTGAAACCACCAAACATAAGAAAAAATTGCTCACCCAAAGGGTTTTTACAGTGCGATTATGAGGGTGTTTCAGATCACCCACTTGTTCCCTATGCAGTATAGCACAATAGAACCTAAAATAGAAATTATACAAGGGCATTGGACTATCCTGTCATAATCACAAAATAGAATAGAAAAAATTGATCAAGATGGCTAAATAGCACACGCCTTAAACAGTTGTCACTGATAAAGATTAGCAGAAAATCATAAAAACTTATTGTGGTTTACTGGTTTAATCTTTCATCAAAACATCAGAACAAATATTTCACTCACTCACATTTAATCTACAGAAAATAAAAATCCTTCGCTGGGAATTCAAGAGAATTTGAACTCTCCTCTTCAGTTCATCCTCTTCAGATTTTCAGAGGGTGGAGCTTAGGGGACGGGGGAGGCCATGTCAAAAGCTTGACCCTGTGGTCACTGGACCATTTTTGTGTGGATTTAGATGTACGTTTTGGATCATTGTCCGTCTGAAAGGTCTGAGCACGACCCAGTTTTCAGTCTTTTTTTATTTTAACCCCCCTGATACTGCCATCTGTTCTAATCAGGTTCCCAAGGCCTTTGGAGGGCTTTGGGAGAAGGCATCCAAGTTTCTTGTAGACACTAAAATGTCCAGCTCCAGAGAAAATTTGCCTCTCTAACCATCCTCCTCACTGTACACTGGGTATACGAAACTGCTTTAGTTGTTTTAAACTTCTTAATTATTATTTTCAGTTTTTAAAACGTGGAATTTGAGATTTTTGTCCCCGATGGCCATGACCAATGGCCAATAGCCAAACTATTGGACAACCTTGATGAAATTTTGTAGGTTTTTGTAGATTTAACACTTTTGTAGCCATTGGGACTTTTAATTTGACAGTTTGTTCTGCCCCTATCCTGAGTTCCCCCCATTCGGAATCCCTGGTTTGGTTTGACCCAATGCCTTAATTGGACTCACCTGCGATTTGGTTGTTTAGTACTACTTAAGCCACTTCTTCCATGCGACTGGTGTCTCACTCTTGCTATTATCCTCTCAACACTTTTCTGTTTGTGTCGTGTGTGTTTTCCTATCTGTGTTTCCTTTCTAGTTCTCCTCTTGTGTGAAGGTTCCCAATGCAATGGTGTTCTGCTCCTTGGGTGCTTTGCTCCTGGGTCCTTGTGTGTTTGGTTCACACTGACCTCGCTGTTCATCACCATGCAACCTTGTGTGGTGGCTTGGTGCAGACCTCCCCTCCTTGAGGGTGTGTGTGAAGGGTCCCTCCTGTGAGACCAAAAGACCTTGTCATCAGTGAACTAATTATGGCCACACAGGCATGCATGTGTCCTTGAGAAGGTCTTCGACTGTCTGATTTCTGTTTGTGTTAACGAGGGGGCCTTTGCCCACCTGAATCCTGTTTCTGGCCCTTCACTAAAGAAGCCAGTGCTCCATCCCTGTTTTACCGTGTGTGTCCTGTTTTTCACAATAAACTCCTGCATGTGCGCCCCTCTTCCTCAGTGGCGGTTCTAGACCAAAATGACCGAGGTGGGGACAGTGTGTTTATAGGGGGGCACATATAACAGCAAAACAGGTCAATATTTTATTTTATATTTAGCTTTTCATTTGTTTTCCTTACAGTTCTACCTCTGTGCAGTTATTCCATTTAGGGCTGTGGCTGTTACAGCCGGAGTTTACAAGTCGCGCTGCTGGTGTTCAGGTTCTAGATAACAGCGTGTGCGTGGTGCTTTAAGCCGAATGTCTAGAACACGCACAGCATTGGTTCCGTTCTTGGAGCAGCGCATGTCGCGATGAGAAATTAATATTTAAATCATTGTCTGTTCAGTGAAGGGGCCACAACAGGGGCCAGGAGCAATTCTAAAGGGGCCCTGTCCCACGCTGGCCCCCGTCTAGAACCGCGTATCCTGTACAGGATTATAGATCTTTACCAACTTTAAAAACATCAGCCATAAGATGTCTCTTCAACTTGTTCTTCTCTTGCATGGTTTAATCTATGTTCAAAAGTAGTTTAGTTAGTGCTATGATTACTAAGTCAAATTCATTCTGTAGACAGTAGCGATGGACCTTTGGGTACATTTGAGGTGCCGCACCCATAGACACAGAATGGGAAGTGAGATTGGATTATTTCCCAATCTGCTAATGTAATATTTGCCATCTGGCGATCACCTGAAGGAATTGTTCAGCGTCTTTACGAAGTACAGTGCTTGTGGCAGTGACCTTCAATTACTTATATCTTCACTTATAAAAACGAAAAGGTAAAGGAATGTGGAAGTGAAACAGCGGGGCTTCGTTTAAAGACACAACTCCATAAACATATTAAACATAAAACAGTGGAATGTTGCATTTCTGTAATGCCAGCTGTTGCCTGAGGCACGTCAGTGTAACTCATTCCCAGCTTACATCAGGCAGGGGAAGGTACAGGTCGGAGAAAAGATAAAGAGCTTTGAAAATAAAAACGTTATAACACTGATAAAGATCAGCAGTTCCTAATGACATCTCTCACACTGAAGATCAGCTGAAATACTAAACAGTTCAGTATGTGACTAATTCAGCAACTAATAGTGTTTTCATAAAACCAAGCATAAACCATTTTGGTCTTGAGCAAACATCAAAAATTAAACCGGGCACCCCCGACATCCTGGCAGCGTTTTTGTGGCTCATCCGTGAATGAGAAGGGAGACTCTATGAAGTCAGTATATTGACACCAAGGGCAAATTTCCATCACAATTAGAGTGAAGAGAAGGGTTAGATGGCGTAATGGGAGCAATTAGGATGCTTCTTGCTCCCAACAGCCCCAACCCTTAAACCTATTGATACAGAGGAAGGCATAGTGCTGGAAAGAAAGCGCTCAGTTTCATAATAAACTAGCCAAGCGGAGCCACTGTCAGCTGTAATTAAATAAATGCTTTTGAACTTAATTAATGACAAATATTCTCAATGCCCTGCGGAAACCTTGAATCACCAAAACAGACTTCGTTCCGAGCTCTGCTTGACCTAAAAGTAGCCAAAAATAAATTTTTTCTAGACTTAAATTGTTGTCTGGCCAGTTTTCTGTGTAAAAATGAAAAATCAAGCTGTACTTCGTTTGAGACAGCACTGTTATTGATTGTGCCACCACTGATGCGAGTCCTGTTTACTGTTTTTCTAGTACAATGTGCTTTTATCTGTTGGTGTGGTGATATTTCTGTGTTGTTAATATTCAGTCTTCCTTCAAACTGTAATCATTTACCTGATCAAACTTGGCATCAGCTTTATTGCATTCGCTCCTTGAAGACGGTTCCTTTAGATGAAATAAGGATGCCGCACGTTTGGTTTTCGCCCAGACAGATCGATGTTTTCGACAGAGTGTCCTGTTTGGGCTGCCATTTCTGCAGTGCTTTGGAAAATTGTGATGGGGACAAAAAATCAGGTTGTTCTCTTTGTCACTCCGCTCAATATTAGGCTGATCTTGTCATTCGGCAGCCTTAGCATTTTGTTTACTCCTCACACACCCTCTGATGTCATTTAGTATCATTAGCACTTATTAAACCAATGGCTAGTTATAAATATAACACAGGTCACAGTCAGTTGGTGTGAATAGACCAATAGAAAAGAGTAAAAACTGAAAGTAAATAAGACCTGGCTTACACACCACATGACGTACCTCACATTTCCAAGGTTGAGGGGTTCGAATCCGGGTATTGTGTGTGTGTGTGTGTGTGTGTGTGTGTGTGTGTAGTTTGCCTGGTCTCCTCGTGGTGGCGTGGGTTTCCTCTGGGGTCTGTGGTTTCTCCCACAGTCCAAAGACATAAGCATCAGGCGAATTGGGGATTCTAAATTGGCCGTAGGCATGTGTGTGTCTGTGTGTGTGTGTGTGTGTGTGTGTGTGCGTGTGCAAGGGTGGGCTCGTGCCCTATGGTGGGATAGGCTCTGTGTACCTGTAACCGGAGACCAACACATGACAATTCAAGATGTAGACAAAAGATTTAAGGGGTTTAAGATTTAAATACTTCTCCTTCTCTATCAAACATCTGGGTGTTTCCGCCCATTAGACTTTATATCCGTATTAAATGACCATACACAGTCCTAGATGGGAGCCAGCGTGGGACAGGGCCCCTGTAGAATTGCTCCTGGCCCCTGTTGTGCCAATGATTTAAATCTTAATTTCTTTTCGCGACATGCGCTGCTCGAAGAACGGAACTAACGCTGTGTGTGTTCTAGACAGAACGCTGGTGCTACACACACACACGCTGTTATCTAGAACCTGAGGACCAGAAATGTAAACTTTGGTTGTAAAAGTGAACAGCTGAAGCCCTAAAGGGACTCACTTTCTGTTTTTGCTCCTCACTACAGTGAGATGACGACGGTGTGATTACATGCTGTCATAAAGAACTCTAATGAAAATAAATGAAAAGCTTAATATAAAATAAAATATATCAAATAATATATTGTTTTGCCGTTATATGCGCCCACCTAAAAACGCACTGGCCCCGCTTCGGCGCCCCTGGTCATTTTGGTCTAGAACCACCACTGTAAATTAACCAGTACACACACAAAATCAGTTTATTCTTTCTCATTAAGGATGAAAAAAAACCTGCATTATTGAATCACATAATTAAGAGCCAGATCAGCTTCCATCCTCAGGTACGATTGATCATCAGTAGTTTGCTTGATGATTTTCAGTTCATTAAAACCTTAATGAGTTTGTAGAACAAACCACTGCCAACAAGGGCAAATCAAAGTACTGATGGAGAAACGTGACAGATTAATAAAATGAAATTTTATTTTAAATATCTGCAGGGGACAATGAACATTCTAACACCTTCAGTATCCAACATATCAAGATTTTGCTATTCTCATTATTACTCATTATTCCATTATTTACCAAGAGCCAAATCATAAGCACATAATTAGCGTCCTAACTTCTCATCAGATTACTGACCACTTATTCATTTATATTTGATTTATGTACTTATTTAAATCTTGTGTACATCATGTATCTGTGTGTGATAAATATACAGTAACCCCTCGGTTTTACGCAGATCATCATTCGCGGATTCAGCAGTGGCAGTAATACACTGAAAAGTTGTCAACCGCCATAAAAGAAGAAGAAGAAGAAGAAGCTGCTGCAGCATGTAGCATGACTGCTCCGTGTTTTGTCCTCGTATTTCTGATTTAAACTTTCCACCTCCCAATTTTCAACAGTTATGCTCTGTCTAAACATGTGGGTAGAGAGAGTTATTTCAACCTTTCTTTTGTGTACGAGTCTTGGCACACTGTTAATGCTAACCGCTAATGGTTTTTATTTATTTACCTTTATTTACCATTTATTTACATTTTCTTTAAGGGTAATGCCTTAAACTGATTTTAATAAGAAATTAAAGTGTTCTGGGAGCAGATTTAGGGTTTAAACTATAAAAAATAGGCAATTTTAGACATTTTTTTTACCAAAACACGACGTGTTTTTTCACTATACCCGGGTGCTTTTGGAACGTAACCCCAATGAAAAGTGATGGATTACCGTTATTGTATTGTATTGTGTAAAAATTTTTTCACAAAAAGATTGCTGACCACTTGTGCTGGCTTTTCACAGACCTAAAAATAGCAAATAAACTGTTCCTTTCTTCAAATGTTCCTACAAAAAGCAAACAGATCGGCCTTTGTGCAGTTTACTCTGTGAGCAATCACTTCATGGTCCCTTGAAGACAGTCAAAGGCAAAGGCAGAAGCACAAGCTTGACTTAATTACAGTGCAGGATGATCCTTGCCTTGCTGTGGCAACTGTGGCGCTTCTTGTTTGATGGTGAGCTTTATTATTGAAGAATAAAGAGTTAGTAAAACACGGGTAACACCATTAAGTAAATAAATGAAGAGAAAAGGCTGGCAAGCAGCATGGCATAAAAGCAAGTGGGGGGCTGATTCCACGTTCAATTTATATCACTCAGGAAAATCTAAGAGTTTGCAGGTTGCGAAATGCGGCAGTAACAGTTCTTTAAAAGCCGTGAAAGCTGCATCCCTCCGAGACCAATGGACTCATTAGCGTTAATGGGATGAAAGGAAGACAACAAAAGACATAAACTGACATTTTAGCTGGTTTAGCACGGCTCCTGTTTACCCTGAAAATAATCTCTCTCTCTCTCTCTCTCTCTCTCTCTCTCTCTCTCTCTCTCTCTCTCTCTCTCTCTCTCTCTCTCTCTCTCTCTCACCTCCCCTGCTCAACCTTGCTCAAGGTTAATCATAGTGAAGCCTTTAAGTTTGCAGATCTGTAAAATGTAATTAGACATGGTTCCAGTACATAGGACACCCCTCAGAATATATACGGTCAATGCGATATAAAAAGACCCGTGTGGTCAGAGGTCCTTTCTGTGAAAGAACACGTTACTTGCCTCTGATAATCAGCCTTCTTAACACCTTGACGGAGCTGATATGACAAGACAGTGATTTCACAATAGAGGCACCACACAGCATTCTCAATAATTCATCCCTGTAAGAATACCGACCGGCTCGAGATTACGAGCTTTTCTCTTAATTTCTGATGCTTGTGTGCCAGCACCCTGGGCACATGCAGAAGGCTGATAAAGTTGTTATTGGCAAATGTCCTTGGTGCCGGCGGAGCAGGGGCTTAGTAATCCTTCTGTTGTCTCAGCACTCTCCCATTAGTCTCCCCGGACTCCATGACTTCCCCGCAACAATCGGTGGCTGCTCCAGAGCCGATAACACGGCCTCTGCTCTACCCTCAGATCTGTTTATTGGCAGATTGGCTGCAATTATCATGGCCACTGAAAAGCTACTGCTGCCTTTTGCTTTGACAAGAAAGCCCCCAAGATTTGCAGAGAGGAGGGATATCCCTGCACTTGGGTGCCCTGTTCTTGGCCGTTGATCAAAGTTTGGGATATTTGAGAGTCAATTTGTGCGTTGGTGAGTTCTAAATTACTCTCTGACATCCACATTGCCCCCAGATGTCATTTCATCACAATTTAATTAAAAAAATACCTCAGCCAAATGATATAAAGTTCCAGGGTCAACAAATCTAGTGTTCCCATCCAACAAAGACAAGGTGTATGGAGAGATAAGTCATGAAGCTCTGATTGAGAGATTTTGCTGTCTCACAGCCACTGACTAAATACACAGTCAGCCACTAGTACAGTAATCCCACAGTTTTACGCGGAAATCCCCACAATAACGTGGAAATTGCAAATATCCTCCACCTTTTTTACTGAAAACCAAACTGTATTACCGCCTCCAGCCCAGCAACAGAGTTGTTTTAATGTTTCTTTTGTGTAAAAGTCTTCACACGCTGCTAATGCTAACGTTTTTTAAAGCAATAACGTTTTCTGATTCTGATTATTTACTTACCTTTATATTTTCTTTAAGAATAATGCATTAATATTAAATGTTTAATTTTTTAAATGAAGTTAAGATGCTCTGCGAGCAGAGTTTGGGGCATATTTAGGGTTTACACAATAGAAATAAGCATTTTAGGCATTTTTTAACCAAAAAACTAAACGTTTTTTCAATATACACGGGTTCTCTTGTTACTTTAAACTGAAATGTACCTGTAATGTAAAGTATTATTTTGTACTTATTGGCAGATTTACCACCAGTACACTATGTATACATTTATAATCCAAACTAGCTTAATACAGTAGATGGACCTGCAACTTAAATATCCCATGTTTTTCAGTGGAGTGGAACATTCCTTCGGGAGCTGAATTTTCCAGTGGAATAAACTGGATGTTAATCTTTAACTGGAAAATGTCCAGGTCAAAACCCAAACAGCTGTAACAGCTTCCACTCTTCTTGGAAGGCCTTCCACAAGAATTTGGAAAGTTTTTGTGTGAATTTGTGTCCATTCATTCTGTACAGCGTCAGATACTGATGTTGGACGAAAACGTCTGGATCACAATCTCCATTCCAGTTCATCCCAAAGGTGCTGGATGGGGAGGGTCGCTTTGTGCTCTGGGACACAGTCAAGCTGGAATGGAAAAGTTTCTTCCCGAACTGGGTCCACAAAGTCGAAAGCATGGTGTTGTCCAGAATGTCTTGGTATCCTGAAGATCATACGTGGTTCTAGACGGCGTCCAGCTGGGCCAGGGCCCCTGTAGAATTGCTCCTGGCCCATGTTCTAGCCCCAGAACTGAACTTGAAGAAAGGGGCCATTCAAATTCGATAATAAAAGGAGTGTCCCAATACATTTGTCCATATCATGTACCACTTTTGAAATATGTCAAACACTTTTTAAATAAAATAGTGGCGAACACCCTTGACCCGCACAAGGACAGGAACACGATTAGACATGCTGTTCCAGGAACTCTATCACAATGGCAATGTTTATGTGGCTGCATGCCACCATCAATCACAGGCAGTCACTGACACACTGATTACAACAATGCTTTTAGGCCCAGACTTGCAGCTCTTTTAATGCCAGCATGTAAATGCAGCATTATTTTTAGGAGCGCCTCGGTGTAGCCCCTCTGTTGCTAAGCAGTTTTGAAGTTCAACATTAAAACGGACCACAGCGGTGCCACCACTGACCAGATTGCTGTATGGTTAATGGCCCATTCTCAACACATGGTGTGTTAGTGGGTGCTGTGCTGGCAAAACTGTACGTGTAGTTATTGTATGCTTTCTGCAGGTCACTAACCAGGTCACAAACCTACATGCCATAAATTAATCATGGCATGATTATAATGAGAACATCAAACTGACATATACCAGAAAATACATATTTATTTCTCCAATAAAGGTTTTATTAAACATCAGTAATAACATTAAAGCCAATTACAGATGAAACGAATAATAATGATTATTATAACATAGGCAGCTGTCAAGGTAGATGTCAGGCAACTAGTGGATAGTTTTTGAAGAAAACAGAAAGTAAAACGATCTGAGCACCTTTGATAGGCATCAGATTATGTAGGCAGAAGACTGGACCACAGCATCTCCAGAACGGCAGGTCTTACGTTGTGTTCTTTATTAGTAACTAACAAAAGAGATCCAGAGGAAAACAACAACTGATGAAATAGTGACAGGGTCATGAGTGGCCGAGGCTCCTTGTTGGGAGTGTGGAGAAGAGGGTAGCCTATGTTGTCTGACACACAGATGAACAACTGTAGTGTACAGTAATCACCTGCTTTTCACGGGGGTTACGTTCCAAGAGCACCTGTGTATAGTGAAAAACCACGTTGTTGTGTTTTTGTAAAAAAAAAACCTAAAACTAAAAATTCCTAATTTTATAGTGCAAACCATAAATTTGACCCAAAAATGCTCCCAGAGCACTTTAATTTAATGCATTACCCTTGAAGAAAATGTAAAGGTAAATAAATAATCAGAATAAGAAAACTTTCTTGCTTAAAAAAACATTAGCATTAGCGGTTAGCATTAGCAGTGTTCAAAGACTCGTACACATAACTGTCTCTACCCACATGTTTAGACAGAGCACAGCTTACTAATACTAAATGAACTGAAATAGAAAAATGGGGGGGGGGTTAAAACACTAAAATACGAGGACAAGACACGGAGCAGTCACGCAACATGCTGCAGCTTCTTCTTCTTCTTCTTCTTCTTCTTCTTCTTCTTCTTTTTATGGCGACAACTTTTCAGTGTATTACTGCCACCGCTGGACTGGTGGCGGTAATACAGTTCGGTTCTCAGAAAAATATCCACAAATGCTGATCCGCATAAAACTGAGGGACACCTGTAAATTGCTTAGAAATAACGGTATCAGAAAACGAATGCATCACAGCTAGCCATGTATGGTAATGGACCCCTCCACCACTGAAATTGCCTTCAGTAAGCATGTTAGCTGTAGAACTGAACCAGGGAACAAGCTGGTCTGGTACAATACAAATGTGTCCCTGAACTGTCACAGAGACAATATAGTTCCAATAAATTGCAAATATAAACTAGAATGCAGTCTGACACCTCGTTGTGTGTGAACTTTTATAGACGGACATCTGGTTCCATTCACCACCGCTGTGAGCATCTCACTCCAAGCCTGCTTTGAACCTCTCTGTTTACACCGTAAACACTTTATTATGGGGGGATTTTGGAAATTAAGTCTACAATTGTACACCTACACATGAACCTAGTAGGTATTAGGGGTACCAGATAAATTGGTCACTGAATGTAGACACAAGATAACAAAGTAAATGTTATTCTGGTGGAGTTTAATGCATTTTACTTGGGTCTTCTCTGTCAAAACAAAGAGCAGATGAACCTCAGGGTCAGCAATGTTGACAGTGAGAGTAGGCGTGGGCAGGGTGCTGTGTGTTTTCGCTCCGCTTTGTCATTCTCCTCTGATCCCCTGACCCTGCTTGTCGCAGTCCAGGACCACACTCACCTGCCGGCTGCCTCAGGTGACAACACTGCCCATCTCCTTTCATTATAGAAATATGAGATGGCCTCCGATTCTGTGTCTGTGGCACGCCTGCGAAGGCAAAAAATAATATCCGCTCTCACTTTTGACATAACAAGAGACGTTGAGCTGGCGTTTTTCCTCATTTCGTATGCGGCTATTTTCAGGACTGTCCCCATCTTTATTGCACCGCTTTGCATGGTCAGCCAAGCAGAGAGGGTAGGAAGAAATGAAAGCCAGGGAAAAGAACCAAGATAAAGAAAGAAAAGCTGACAGAATATAAAGAGAGAAATATTGTAATAATGGGTCATAAAGACAAAGAAGTGAAACCAATTTAAATCAAATTTAAATAGTATCTAGTGCCATCAAAGAAATTCTGTAGGAAATCCAGATATAAAACTAAGTGGTTGTTTTAAGGTGCACTCACTGCTGAAACAGGGGTTCTTTTGTGCACATACAAGTTATAATCGCCAAGGAAAAACATTGTTAAAATAATGGAGTAGCCACACATGAGCCCAAGGTCACCATGCCCAGCACCAAGCGTTGGCTAGAGGGAATTAAACCCTGAATACTGGGCTGTGGAATGGTGTAAATTCCCTTGAGGGATGCGGATCTATTCAGGTTTGGCCTGAATGGCTTGTGTAATCCAGAACCAATCATCTGACATCAGTACCTGAACTCACAAACACTCTCAGAGCTCCATGCAATCAAATCCTTACAGCAATGTGAAGCCTACCCAGAGGCTTTTTTCTCTGAGTAAAAATTGATTTGCAGAACTCTGGATGAGGATGTGTCTAAAAACTTTTGGAAACATGGTGTAAAACAGTAGTTCTGAACTTGGCCTCAGGCAGGATTGGTACATGAGAACTGCAGTATTAATGCCTGGCTGCTGACTGACAGCAGAACCATAGCTACCGCACTTTTACTAACAATAACTCGACAATAACAGCACGTGGCTCCCGCCGTGCTGCGGCGCAGTCTGTTTACCCAGTCAGTCAGGCGCAGCTGCCATTTTTAGTCTGATGATCCACTGGTGCCATATGATGATCCACCATCTTCAATAATCTTGAAGCAGCTGTGAAGAGCCGTGTAACTTCTCTGCGAGCCTGTAGTCCTGATGAATCGCTGGCAGTGGCAGACAGCTGGAGCGTGTTCATTAAATCTCCTTAATTCATCTTCATTGTGTTTTGGCCAGGGGGAGGGTTTGGTCATAACGGGTTGACATTTCATCATTAAAAAAAGAAAAAGCAAAAAAGTTTGGCCCCAGAATCGTAAGTTATTCATCAAAGCCAGAGGTGGTGTACAATTTTAAATGCACGCTCTTCTCGGTCATACATATTGAATGTGCCTTTGTCATTCCGGGTATGCCTTGTTCATAAGCTGGCCTGGGGCCATACTGCTGAGACCGACCTTTGGAGGAATTTCTTCTCTGATTAGCCTCACTGGCAAGACACAGAAAATTCTCTTTCAATTTCTCGCTTTATTTCTGCTTTGGTAAGTTCCCACATTAAAGCACAATGCCAACGTCTTTTTTAATGCTCAGCAGAGGGATGGACAAAAGGTTAAGAATGAGCCAGCGCACCTTTATAGTAAACAATACAACTCCCTTCTGATTTCATATAATGTATGGTAAGCTCAAGGGTGTAGTGGAGAGAGCAAGGACAAAAATAAGTTTAATCATTGAAGCGATATTTGATGGTGCTCTGCAAAAGGCACTGAAATTCTGTTTATGACCAATCATTCATAGAGAGAGAGAGAGACAGAAAGAGAGAGAGAGAAAGAGAGAGAGAGAGAGAAAGAGAGACACAGAGAGAGAAAGAGAGAGAGAGAGAGAGAGAGAGAAAGAGAGACAGAGAGAGAGACAGAGTGACAGACAGAAAGAGAGACAGAGAGA
>JBBPDB010000032.1:16130368-16142650 GCA_037974465.1 Brachypetersius altus | reverse complement strand
AATACAGAAAAACACAGACCCAGAAAACCCAAACAAAAAAGCAGTGGCTAACCCCCGCCACTGACCAGGCCGTGACAGAAAAACAATAGAATAGAATAGAACAGAATAATAGGACAATAAAATAAAATAAAATAAAACACTGTCACAGCACATTATAAAATGCTCAAATATCTAAAAAAATAAAGAGTACAGTATAAAATCAGTATAAAAATGGACAGTATAAAATATAGGAGAATAAATATTCACATCCATCCAGTAAAAATATACATATGTGTGTAAACTCTAAGTACGACTAAATTGCATTTAAAATAACATGTAGGCTTGGGCAAGTTGTATATAAGTATATACAGAGTGGATTTATCAATAGAAATGAGAACACTGTAGATACACACACACACACACACACAAGTACACAATGGAGCGACAGGCCTTGACAGTAGCTTAGAATTAGAGATGCACCAGAAAAATGGCACATTCTGCCCAGCAGTAATAGTTTCACCCAAACATTGCACACGTTCAAATAAAGACAGCAGTGCCCCTGGCATGGTAGTGTGTGGTAGTGTGTGGTAGTGTGTGGTGGTGTGTGCTGGTGTGTGCTGGTAACAGGGGCACTGCTGTGATTTTTAGAGTCCGTGTCCCTGATGGCCAAGAGAGACTCTTTGATCAGAAACTGACCACCGATGAAAGATCAGAGGATGGCCGGCACAAAACGTGGCAGGACATGAATGTGGAGCTCTATAAAAATAAAGCAGCTTATATAATCAGCCTGTAACCGGCGAGTTACTGCAGAACCCAGTACCAAGTCTGAACACTGCAGCTGGGTCCCGGCGCGGCGGCCTGGCTGAACCCTCTCCTCCACAAACCCCCAGCAGCTATTTCAGCGCCGCTGACTCCATGCACCCTCATGCTTTCCCAAGACACCGCAGACAGTTCAGAGTTCTTAGTCATCCCATTAAAGACGGAATAAATTTATCTCTGCTCAGACTCACAAGGGAAATGACAACCTCTACTTAGGAAGATTTAATTGCTTAATAGGTACGACTAGGGTGAGAGAGCTTTTTTTATGTGTGTCAGGCTGTTTGAAGAAGAAAAATCACTTTTAAAACTTTTTTTCAAAAATGAAACAGGAAGGATGTGTGTGTGTGTGTGTGTTTTCCCCCCTTTTTTTCATTTTCTGTTGCTGTGATAGCAGTTCAAAAGGAAGGCATCCTCCAGTCCCACTTATGCAGCGGCTCGATGTCTATCTTAAAAGCTCTGATTTAATAATCAAAGTCAATTGCGCTGATGTGCTCCGCTGATAGTTAGTAAAAGGAAACCGAGCCAATCCGGAATAATAATGAGCGCTCTCTGATCTGATCTATTCGATGCCATGGTGTATTAGGAAAGAGAGAGAGTGATTTATTTGGTTTTTGAAATGAGTCAGAGCCATTTCTATGGCAATCTCAACCATCCCTGCTTATCTCTGGTGATAGGAGCAAACCTGTATTCCATGATATATTCTTACATTACATTAACTGCAAAATACAGCTCAACACATGCATGATGTCTAAGCATTTTATGGACTTCACATAGTTGGGACACATTCTTTATCTTCTCCTCGTCTCCAGGAGCATCATGGGCATCATCATAACTTAAAAATAAAAGGGCCTCAAAAGGCTGATTTTCAAAGCGAAGTGTGCGAATGGGTTTGTGTTTGTGAGAAAGAGCGATAGGGAGTGTCCTTATACTTTTGTCCCTATACTTTTCAAAGCAAAGTGTGTGTGAGAAAGAGAGGGTGTCCCTGTACTTTTGTCCACAGTTGTGTATGGCAGCATTGTCCCAATACTTTTGTCCATATTGTCAAGTTGGTCTGGTGTAAAGTTCAGAACAGGACGTTGTTTAATCTCCATATTCTGAAGACAGTAATGAAGAGACTCAGTGATACAGTGTTACGGACTGGAGCCTCGTAAAGTTACAGTGGCAGCAGGTAACAGTGACTTCGCCAGATCACATGTTAGTTGTAACAGACATAAATGTGGATCATCGATGTTAGATTGCTTATTTAAGATTCCTAACTTGAGCTAAGGTTCCTAAATTCAGTTAGGTCTGCTTCTGTAATACCCCATTGATAAAAATCCTTAAAAAACTTGAATGTAAATTAAGTTTATGCTGTTTATCCAATCTTAACTTTATGCTTAAGATAGGAAGTTTCTGTAAGTAACAAAAGTAACATTTGTTTATGAAGCACATATCAAGAACAGTTCATGTTTACCAAAGTGCTGCACAATACAGACCTCAAATAACGACAAATAGCATAAATACATTAAATAAAATAATTTAGGTTTAAATAAATAAATAAATCTAATACTCGCCAGCATAGAGCTCCATAGTCTGCAAAAGGCTGCCACCCTTCTCAGTCACATCCAAAATCATGTGAAGCGCATCAGATAAACATGTAGCTGTTGAAGCAGGTGTCTGTGGTGGTCTGTGGTGGTCATCTACGCTTATCTTTAACGATGATGCCTTTTTTTGAGAATTTCATGATTATTGTCAATACTGATCTTCTGCATAATTAATCCTGGCTCAGTTAGTCCTGCTTCAATACAGCATTGATCATAAAAAATGAATGAATAAAAATAAAAATTCTGTCCAAAAAGGTATTTTTAAGCATTGAATCGCTGGTTGTGGCTGTGCTGCCTATTCAAACCTGAGAAAAAGTAAATATAATGTGATAAAGTCTTTTCAGTGTCTATTTATTTGGTCATATCTCCCAGTAAAAGGACATTGTCATGTTTATAGATTGGCTTAGTGTGAAAGAATCGTCCTTCTGAATGTGATACTTCTCCTTTAATGCCATTTCGTATAAAAATATCATAAATAAATCAGGGAACCGCTGGCTCTATGCCAAAGGACCCTGGTAGGGCTTGGACTATACTTTTAGGACCATGGCTAAACAAGATAGGAATACATTAAATAATGTCCACATCAAAGATTTGGCAACCTTTTTAACAACAAAACACAGAGAAAGGATTTAAAGGGCCGATGAGTGTAAATCTGTAACAGGAATTACTTGGCTGGAAGCAGCTTCTAAGCAGATGTTTACAGGAAGCCTGAGACTCCAGACCTAAGAGAAGGTAAAAGGTGGACTAACGCTGGGAAAAAAGCCCTAAGATGTCATTAGTCTAGGATTTTAAATGGCTGAAGAGCCATCCACGACCCTGTTTTCAGCCGAGGCACATAGACGCCGGACATCTGCTGCTGCGTGTTGTTGGACAGAACGTCGTGTGATCTTTTTTGGTTCCGTTTTTGTAAATTATTCATTTGACAAGAGTTGGCCATTAGATGAAATGGCCTTAATTACTGCACCCTGGGTTCTGGCCTGCACTGAGGTTCACCCAAGCGGTAATGCACCGTCTGCTCCAAGGCAAATGTGAGGTGATCACTTTTACGCTTTTTAAGAGCCAAGTTAAAGTTTAAACATTGCAATAATGCTGCAGCAAAGAACTTACAGTACTTCAAGAAGAGTGAAAATTTCTGCGTGACTTCTTATTTTGCTAGCAGCACTACAATAGTGCCATAGATCGTGTAGGCAGAGGCCAGCTGTCACATAGCACAGAGCACTGCCAAATCCATTGCCAAACTATAAAACATAATCCTCAGTAGCCAAGAAGACAAAGATAAGTACGGAATGCGAGAAAGTATCGGAAATGAGCGCCAGGCCAATTAAATAGAAAGTGTGCGCGCTCAGAGATTACAGTAACAGAGTGAAGGAAACTGAATCGTGAGGAACATGAGAAACAAAGCTTTGAATGATTTTCACATGTTTAATCCTGAGGTCCAGCTTAAACTTGCTTTTAAATGATCAAGTGGTGGATAAATAGCCACCAAGATGCACTGGGATCTGACCCCTCAAACCACTTATGGAGGTGGTCTGGGATGCATGGGACTGCATGTCTTTTGTAATGCTAGCTATAATAAAGCACCTATATGTATGTATATGCAGCTTTTCTTCCGGAGAACCAAACTGTATTATCGCCAGTACAGCGGTGGCACTAATACACATAAAAAGAAGAAGAAGCTGCTGCAGCATGTAGCATGACTGCTCCGTGTCATTTGTCTGTTTCTTTTGTGTACGAGTGTTAGTTTTGGCTTGCAAACACTGCTAATGCTAACTGATAATGCTAATCCCATACGGAAATGAAATATATTGCAGTATATTGGAATTTATGTTGTCAAATTAAAAAATATATTTTCAATATATAAATATATTTTTAAAAATATACTACAATATACCAAAGCGGCAATTTTTTGTATATTTATAATATATTGAAAATATATTGGTTATAATATATTTTGTATTATATAATTTTTTTGTATGGGATGTTTTTTTAAGAAATAAAGTTTTCTGATTATTTATTTACCTTTTCATTTTCTTTAAGGATAAAGCATTAAACTGAGTTTTAAATTAAATTAAAGTGTTCTGGGAGCAGATTTTATGGCATATATGTCTATGAATCCAATGCAATGTAGCCAAGGGCTCTTAGGGCTCTCCTGCAAGTGTTTTAGCTGTTGTATGACAATGTATGAGCAGCAGCGGTTATCTAAACATCATATGTGGCTAAAACATGTCACTGACGGTGAACCTGTATGCAATATTTGGTGAAATCCAAGCATTCCCAATAATGATCTGAACGGACCATAGGCAATGAGGCGCATTTCATCTCAGGTTTGATTAAACAGATTTAACGAATATATAATTTGTTGATGTAAGATCAAAAAATATTGTGACAGTAAAAAGTAAGTAAAATAAGTAAAAGCTAGAAAGACCATCTCTAGAAAACTGGAGCTTGATGTACCTTATTATTTTGTCCCTGTGTATTTAATCCCTGAGGAGCGGAGAGAAAGGGACAAATACTTATTCATAACTCTGCTAACATTCGGTGAAAAAGCTATTACAAAGAAATGGCTTCAGACTGTTCTTCTGGCTACAACAAAATGAATCATTTGTTGTTGAAGAAATACAACAAATGGAATGTATGAATTTAACTGTGAAATTTCAGAAGGAAAAGATATTCAAGCTTCAGAGAAAATAAGTCTGTTTCAGTAGAAATCAACTACTGATATTAAAGTGACGCAAACACCCAACAGGCCCTCCCACTCTGCCTGCAAACCGCTAATTAAAAAATGATATCATAATAATGATAATTGATAATTGTACAGCAGTTCTTGTATTTAAGGTAATTTGAACACATCCTTCGTAAAAGAAAATGCCGACTTGATTCTTATTAATTCATTAGTCCTTTCTAATGAGTAATAAATCTAAACAGTGCTTTAGGAGCAGATTTAGTAGGCCTTGATGATGCATTTGGGTGTGAAAGAGTATTCCATGACTGGGTGCATTTATTCCTGGAGAGCAACCAGTGGATTTCAATTAATACACTATATGGACAAAAGTATTGGGACATATATTTTTCAGGGTTTGGGCTTTTTCCCTTTACATGCCAAGACCTTTTGGACAACATCATGCCTCCAACTTTGTGGACCTTTTCTATTCCAGCGTCTAACACTTTTGGGATGAACTGGGAAATTGCTAGACAGGCTTTCTCATCCAACATCAGTGCCAGACCAGAATTCTCAACAGAATGAATGGGCACAAAGTCACACAGAAATTCAAAAATATTGTGGAAAGCCTTCCAAGAAGAGTGAAATCTGTTATAGCTGCAAAGGGGGGAACCAATTCCATATTAAAGTCTGTGTATTTGAATGCAATGTCCTTAAAGTCCCTGTTGGTGTAATGGTCAGGCGTCCCAATACTTTTGTGCATATAGTGTTTGTTTTCTGTGTCAGTACATTATGGGACTAATTCTTTGTTGTTTAATTTTATTTTGTTACATAGTGATGGCATTTGCACTGCTTCGTGATCAACCACGTCACAGATAATTATATTTTAGGCCAAGAGTGCCTCAAGAATATGGCTTCACTTCACAACTCTGACAGATTCTGGATGGGCCGAGCAGTAACTTAGTTTAGTACAGTAGTGCTAGTGGAAGGGGACCTTTATATCAGTCATTAGTTCAGAAATATTTGAGAACAAGCTTTTCTACCCACTTCCAGTTCAGATGTGAAGTAGGGCATTCCTGTATGGTCTACACTCATTTCTACACAGCTATGAAGGGCCATCGTCAGAATAGGAGACAGTTCACTGGCTGAAATATGATAGCAAAGGCCACAACACTCTAGAGGAAGTGATACATCAACAAGCCTCAACATTAAATTCTCCTGCCTTATATTGTGTAAGGTTCCAACCATGCTGCCCAAACAGGTCCTCCACAAGACTTCTGAGAGTGTGCTGTGGTGTTTGGCACCAAGATCCATTAAATTGCAAGGTGGGAGTTACTCAAGCTCTGAGAAATTTGCAGGCCAAGTCAACAACATGAACTCGTTCCTCATACCACACCTGGATAATCTTTGCGGTGTGATGGGGCGCATCGTCCTACTTAAAGTGTCTGCTGCCTCTTGGGGAATCCTTTTGCCACGAAGGGGTGTACAGTTACCCCCCAAATATGCTCCTATACATCCCCCCTAAACTGCTCATTTTAAACACAGTTTAATGCATTACTTAAAGAAAATGTAAAGGTAAACAAATAATTAGATTCAGAAAACTATTGCGTTAGCCTTAGCGGTTAGCATTAGCAGCATGCAAGGACTCGTACACAAAAGAAAGGTTGGAAGAACTCTCTCTACCCACAAGTTTAGACAGAACACAGCTTACTAATACTAAATAAACTGAGATAACTGTTGAAGATTGGGGGGTAAAAGTTTAAAACACTAAAATACGAGGACATGACACGGAGCAGTCTTGATATATGATGCAGCAGCTGCTTCTTCTTGTTGTTATGGGGATTCACCGCTGGACTGGTGGCGGTAATACAGTTTGGTTCTCCTAAAAAATCTGCGTTAGACTGCGTTAGACCGCGTAAAACTGAGGGGTTACTGTACTTGGTCTGCAGCAATGTTTAGGTGGGTGATACGTGTCAAAGTAACATCTTCATGAGTGCCAGGACCAAAGGTTTCCAAGCAAAATGTTGCCCAGAGCATCACACACTGCCTCCATGGACTTGCTTTCGTCCTATAGTGCATCCGGGTATAATATCTTCCTAGTATATGACAGCACACATGCCCAGCCGTCCACATGATGTAAAAGAAAACATGATTCATCAGAACAAGCCAGCTGACGTTCCCGCTGTAACACAGCTTCTCTGTAATTATTTCATTCTTTAGAAGAAAATAATCATCTCTCCCCTTTCAGATTAGACTGTTTGTTGCTCTGCGTGTTCGGACAATAGGACGCTTTGTTCCAAAATAAACAATTACTTTTACTCACGTGGGCAGAATTTACAGCAAAAGTCTAATGGACGTCGGAAGTCACATGATACGCTATTTATTGTGTTCATGAAACTGCAGCGAAGTGCAGTGACTCATCCGCCACACTGGAATACGGCAATAAATGCTTAATGTACAAACAGTGTCAGGTCCCTTGGGAACACGGTCTGTTGATTTCATATTTCATAAATACAAATTAGCTGCACCCTCATCCACAGATTCACACTGATCCCAACAATTTAGCTCCAAAAGCTATTAATTAATGCACAGAGACTGACTCATACGAGTCTTCACAACGTAAAGTGCCTTATCAAACCTCACAGAGGAAACATGATAAAATATTAGACACATATATCACGTTTCTCACAGGCTTCCGCAGTGTGGGCTTTTAATTAGCCTACAGATTATGAAGAGGCTCAGCCTGGGCGTTTCTGCTGCATGCTCTTGTTCTTCCAATGCAATTTTGAAAGGGAAGAGCTCCCGAGTTCTTATGAAAAAAGGAAATTACAGCTGATAAAGCAATAAAACCAGATCATGGACAGACATTAAATATGTAGGGGAAACATGTCAGGTGCTGTTTATAGGCACTAGTTATAGCATGCATAATTACAGAGAAGGTGCCCTCAAGAATGTAGATCAGAAATACATTTACGGCATTTTGCAGACGCTTTTATAAAAAGCAACTTTCATTCACTAACTACAGGGGGCGGTATCCCTGGAGCAACTTAGCGTTAAGGGTCTTGCTTAGGAACCCTGAGCTGGTATGCTGCAGGTAGGATTCGAACCCTCGACCTCTGGTCCAGAAGCAAATATCCTAACCACTAGGCCACCACCCCAAATACATATGAATATGTTAAAGGCAGGTGAACAGTTCATATACAGTCATATTTGCACCACACAGTTTAAGCACCAGGGTCAGTTGTTTGTTTGTTTTTTTTTATGTTCTATGTGAAAACAAGTCCACATTTGCTACATAGCAAACACTTCTGCACATTGCCATGCACACTTCACTCTTACTTGCTGAATTTCACTAATTGAGGACAAACTAAAACATAAAATGTGTTCTGTGCAAAAGTTGGCCGAGGAAAAAAGCTCAGACCTCAGATGCCCAGATTAGTGTGGGGTTTTTTCCATAATGCTGGATGTGTTAATGAGGCTCTTAAGCATTGAATCATCACCACTGCATGTGGACTAGAAGCCCAAACAGGGCATTTGCAAAGCACAAAAGTAACCAAGCGTACACTTAAATCCTATAATTACGCCGTTATCTGACTCTCCGTGAAATCTGAAGGCTTGTTCTAATGGCAGAATCAAAAGAAAAAAGAGTAATTGATTATTAGTTATGAGCTCGCAGCTCAGGCTGTTTGTTGATATCATTGTCTTAGATGTGAGATCCACTACAATAGGTGCCAGATCTCATTTAGATCTGTTTCGTTCCAAGACAAAATAAGCCCTGCTCAGTTAAAAAGACATATGTGTTGTCCAGTAAGATCACGATTTAAGAAACTGTCCTGTTTTTCTCCTTCTGCGGCTAAAATGAAGGTGTGTGAGCCACTGATGGACAGGCTCTTTATCTTTAATAGTGTGTCTATGTTCTTAGATAAGGAGACTATTATGAATGAGTGTAAGAGCAGGCATCTCAATGGAAAGCAGTCTGGGTCCACCAGCAGTTCCACCAAGGGCTCTCGATGTTGGATGAAATGAGTTGCCAGTAATGCACCACTCTCCACCACTTTTATTCATGGCGCCGTAATCGCAACAGCAGCTGATGGAGGCTGATACTGCATTTACTCATGTACGCTGCTGTTTGGGTTGCATAAAGACAGCATCTCTGCTCAGCTGAAGTGGATTAGATTGGGTCTTTGGATGCCATCTAGCACACATATACAACATGAGCTCTGTCAACATGGTGGGAAGTAATGTTCTTATGTAAGCTCAAACTAAGTGTGGCTTTTGAAGATTCCAGCTATGCTGCAATTAATAACACATCACTCTTTCAAAAATCATATCACATCCACGTTAGCTGTTGACCAGTTTCCATTGCACTAGTTCAATCATGACAAAATCACTAGCCTGGACTGGGGCACGTTTCGCCTGAGGCATAAAAGTTGCAAACGCTGTGTCTAGTAAGTACAATATACAGGCTGTGGTGGGCCCAGGGCCAAAACACAAAACACTGGTCATGTATAGAAAGCAGGTGGGTTTCAAAGGTGCTAACTAAAAATTAACACTGTGGTAGAGGTGCATTGATTTCCTAGTTTTTTGACCATGTTCTGACCTGGAGGCTACATTTTTATTTACATTTCAGCATTTATCAGATGCTTTTATCCAAAGCGACTTCCATTGCCTACCTACAGGGGGCAGTCTCTCCCTGGAGCAAGTGGTGGTGCTGAAGGTAGGATTCAAAACCATGACCTCTTGGTCCAGAGGCAAGTATCTTACCACTAGGCCACAACCACCCAGTGTATCTAATAGTCATGGTCCATGTTGATAAATTATGTGTGATATAAAAAGATAAAGAGAAGAGTTAGGATATTTTTGTAGTAGGCAAATGAACAGGCTCACTAGCAAACATCACACTGTGACGGCAGGCAGGCAGTGCAGCGGCACCGGCACAGAGAGGCACAGGCACTGCTCAGGCGCTGTCCAGGGTGCTGAAGGGAAACTCCTAATGTCAGCAAAGGAAAAATGACAATGCGGCACCTGTGCAGCATCTCTGTTTTGGACCACAGCAGGTGGAGGCAGAGCTAAGGCAACCAGGCACACCTGCACCCAATCTGTGATCAGCCTCAGTGAGGAGGCAGCACCATTTATATAGACTCCTTTGGAGGGTTGGAAAGGAGCTATTGTGACACTTGTGTTCTTTACTTTTATCTTGATTCCAGCCCGGAGGACTGTACCCGCTACAACCAAGTACAGCTTCAAGAGCACCTGCATATATTGAAAAACCACATTGTTGTGTTTTGGTTAAAAATGGCCTATTTTTATAGTGTAAACCCTAAATATGCCCCCAAATCTGCTCCCAGAACGCTTTAATTTCATTTAAAAGTCAGTTTAATGCAGTACCCTAAAAGAAAATGTAAAGGTAAATTAATTATCATCAGAAAACTTTAGTGCTTAAAAAACATTAGCATTAGCGGTTAGCATTAGCTGTTAGCATTAGCAGTGTGCAAAGACTTACACAAAAGAACAAGACAGCTCTCTATGCTGATGCTCAGTTAAGTCAGGGACAAGGTAGGAAATACTGGTTTATTTGTTTGTGTGTGTGTGTGAGAGAGAGAGAGAGAGAGAGAGAGAGAGAGGGCAGGGGGAGAGAGAAACAGTGTTAGCATTAGCAGTTAGCATTAGCAGCATGCAAAGACTCGTACACAAAAGAAAGGTTGAAATAACTCGCTCTACCCACATGTTTAGACAGAGCACAGCTTACTAATACTAAATAAACTGAGATAACTGTTTATCTGAAAATTGTGGTGCGGGGGTTAAAACACTAAAACGGAGCAGTCGTGCTATATGCTGCAGAAGCTTCTTCTTCTTCTTTTTATGGTGGTTGACAACTTTTCAGTGTATTACTGCCACCGCAAGACTGGTGGAGGCAATACAGTTCTGTTCTCAGAAAAATACATGTTAGACTGAGGAGTTACTGTATATCTGCCCCAGAAAGTCACACAGCCCTCGCACTGACTTTGTTCCTCGTGAAGTCTCTGGGCCAGATGTACTCATGAGCAGCGGTGCAGAACAAAGCAGGCCTTGATGCGACGGCAGTGTAAGCCTGGATTTTTCGATTTACTAAAACTACAGCTTATCCCACAAAGTGCACAGCTCCACCCACTAACTGCAGTTATGAGGCACAGATTTAAAAGCCTAGTGAAATAAGACAATGAAATTTCACAAAGAGTGGGGGTATGCTTCTACTCCAGCTAAAGGCCTTTGTGTCCATTTCAGATGCTATTTGAATACAGTTTTGCTTGTGTGTTATGTTAAAAAAATAGCGCAGGAGCCCAAGCACAGTTTGTTGGCTTTGCTCTTGGTCAAATGCAAAATTAGCTTCTCTCCTTCATGCATATGTATGTCTTTTAATTAACTGTCTTTTCAAGGAGTAACTTCAGGAGTAACCTCAGGTGGGACTTCCCAATTACCTCTACTAGGAAAGGAGGATAAGTTTTACCCAAGGTACACTATATGGACACAAGTATTGGAGTCAGTCCCCCTAACAGCTTCCACTTTTCTTGGAAGGCTTTCCACAAGATTCTGGAGTTTCTGAGAAACTCGGCTAAAAATACAAATGAGGTCTCATTGGAAAGTTCTCCTGGTAGATCTATCAAACTGTAGAAGATCTACCAGGAGAACTTTCCAACGAGCAGTCATTTGTATTTCTAGCCAGTAGATCAGGGGTTATTCCCCAAAAACTGTGAGCAAGCGCGAATTCAGACACATGTAGTATTTATGAGGTCAGACACTTATGTTGGATG
Organism: Brachypetersius altus; assembly: GCA_037974465.1. Taxonomy (NCBI): domain Eukaryota; kingdom Metazoa; phylum Chordata; class Actinopteri; order Characiformes; family Alestidae; genus Brachypetersius; species Brachypetersius altus. The sequence goes on along the minus strand of JBBPDB010000032.1, from coordinate 16,130,819 downwards.
AGAAGGTCTGGATCACAACCTCCGTTCCAGTTCATCCCAAAGGTGCTGGATGGGGTTGAGGTCAGGGCTCTGTGTGGAAGAAGTCAAGTTCTTCCACACTGAACTCCTCCAGCATGTCTTTATGGAGCTTATCTTTCCCGGCTTCTAGGGCCACACATCTCCAATACCAATCGCCAGAGTAATGCTCTCACTGCTGAACAGGCAGTGGGTCTTGCATTAAAATATTTTGCCAGTGGATACTTCATATACTTCATCAGTGATGAGCAAGAATATTGTCTATTCAGAAGGTGGTACTACCTCTGCTGGATTAAAGAGGGTTTTTTAATGTGATCACAGGCCATTTAAAACATCTGGTTTCTATTTAATATGCAAAGATGTACAGGGTGGGCCATTTATATGGATACACCTTAATAAAATGGGAATGGTTGGTGATATTAACTTCCTGTTTGTG
>JBBPDB010000032.1:16011698-16027026 GCA_037974465.1 Brachypetersius altus | reverse complement strand
ACCATCAGTGCGGCCCTTGTCAAAGTCACTTAGATCCTTCTGCTCCGTCATTTTTCCTACTTCAAGAACGGGACCGAAGCTTCAAGAACGGAGTAAAATATCAGGTGCCATTGTAACGAGGTGATCGCTCAGTGCTTTTAATGCTGGGGTTAATTGGCTGGTCCTCCCCAGGCAGAACTGGACGGCGTTTCAAAGAAGAAGGCGCTTCTGTAAGAAGGAGGGAGAGGCCACCAGAGTATTGGAGGATGGAGTCTATAAAGTGAATAAAGCCGAATTGTTCGAACGCAGCGTTTGGCGAGGAAAAGTCCCAGTGCGCAGTTTGACCTTTCCGATATTTAACCACGCGCCCGATCTATTGTCACCCTGACCCCACACTTTCCACTCCCGCACAATGGAGTCCACTTTCGCATTCAGCCAGCTGCTTGCGCTGCTGCTTAGCTGGGTGGTATTGAGCGTGTCATCAATGCAACGTGCTGGAAGTTGCAGGAGGAGGTGAGAGAGCTGATCTTCTGCCCCCCCACACGCCCTGAAGGGCCGCCGTTCGCCGAGGTTAATATCAGAGTGTATTTGGAGGGCGGCTTGCTGGCACCATGTCCTAGGGCAATCCGTCTCTCTGATCAGTGAAATGGATCACCCAGTTCAGTCCCCACTACTCCCCCCCCAACGCATGGCTGCACAGCAGTGTGGTGACAGTTGCACAAGCATGGGGCAGCATTGATAAAATTCGATTGCACTACAATTTCCAAACCTATAATGATCATTTTAATAAAGTATTCAGTCGGCGCCACCTCGGCTTTTGAAGTCCTGCAAGAGTGCCTCCTTTAGGTCAGTGGTTCCCAACCTTTTTACCTTGAAGCCCCCCTTCCCTGTGTCCAAGCCAGGCCCCCCTAACCCCAACTCCTACCCGCATAAACACACAAACAGAATAAAGTGATTAATTGCAAAAAATAAACAGCGGTTGTAGGTTTTTGTTCTTATACACACACACACACACACACACACACACACTCACGTTTCTCAGACATTTGGATTTTATGGATATACTGTGAACAAATATAATTTTGGTAGACTGAGTGCAGACTAAGTTTGCGCACCCCCCTGCGATCTCTAGCGCCCCCCCCTAAGGGGGGCCCGGACCCCAGGTTGGGAGCCACTGCTTTAGGCAACAAACAAACAAAGCAAAATCAAACCACTGTTGTAAGTATAAGCTGTAAGTATAAATTAAAAGGAGCTCAGTGTTCCTAGCTCTGTGCTTTGGCACAGGCAACAATGTGACATGTGGACCTGTCGCCGTCAGGGGCGGGTCTCAGAACAATGGGCTGTGATTAGACGTTGTGTTCGGCGGATTGGGACACATTGTGCGGTACTAACTGAACCTGCTGGAGCACATGTGGCTGATTACGTATTCCCGCCAAAATGACCAAAGTTTGAGCAGTTTCTGATGGCTGATTTTTCATGAATATCCCGTTTTTTAAAAAAGGCATGTTGCTGAGAGACTTACTTTTGCAAAGGCTACAGTTGAGGGTAGAAGGAGGCACAAGCTCCGAACACACAGGGAATTACACTGTTTGCACAGAAACTGATTTTTTAAAGAGTAGAAGAACATTTTCAGCCATTAATACTGCTACCTTTTCATCACTGAACGTTTGTTTTCCTGTTTTGACCGAAGCTCATTGGCGACTGTATATTTTAAACCCCGGATTTCAAGTGTGCAGCTAGTGGGCAGCAGTACACACAATCTACATAATAAGCTGTAAACTGAATGTTCAAATCAGGCCCATTGTATATTGCAGTCACATCAAGGCACGTTTTGCACTGCGTCTGCCCGTACATATCTGCCAATAAACTATTGATGTTGTAAAATTGAATAAAAAATTTGAATCTAAACTAATCAAATTGCGATGTAGCAGAGTACAGTATTTGTAATGCATAATCAAAAAAGAAGTAGTCAGTTCAAATAAAAAGTGGCACTCAGAATACACACTTTAACGCCTGTACACGGAATGTAGCAAACCTTAAGATTTTTGCTACAATTGATTAAAATGTAATGAATTGAATTAGCGTTAATGAGCTTCTTTACAACATCTAGGTAGTGGAAATATTTACAAAGAACGGTGGTCCAGCTGGTGCTGGACTGTGTTTTTCATGGCATGATGCTGCATGGCAAATCATATAGCTTCCTGCGTAGTCATGTGACTAAGATTTTTGGCAAGATAGGGCAAAATGAGATACTCATGTAGCAAAAGTAGCACACCACTATATATTTTTTAAAAGCAAGTTTTTCATTTAAACATATCAAAAGACAAACTTCCAACCAGTAACAATGTGAACAAATACATTCTGAACATGTTACTATAACGGAGTATATGTTACTGAATGCATTTACCAGAGTATAACCAGTGTTCACCTACTCTGTTAGTGTACAATGGGCTTCTCTGATTATTAATGTCGATATTCACAGATGTTGGCTGGGAATTTGGGATTCTGAATTTTGGCAGGTATATGAGACCTGTGTTACAATCGTAACAGAACCTGATAAACAAAAATCAAACTGCTTGGTCAGTGGCACACTGATATTTTGTGGAATGCACTGTAATAATGGATAGAGTTCCCCTTGTCTGCCACTACCTCTACAAGCCAAAATCGGTCTTGTCCTATGACACCAATTCCGATAAAGCGATGTTGGTGTTATACCACCAGACGCAGGCACTACACACACGTCCTTTTGCAAAGTGGCTCAAACCACAGCACGCACTTGCCTAGGAGTATTTGCACAGATTTGCGGGGCAGCGCCCTGCTTTTCCGAGTGACAAAGGAACAAAGCACTGACAGCAGAGACGGCAGCAGAGAATAGCGGGGATGAAGTTAGGAAGTGCCAAAATCCAAAAGCGAAAGAGCGCATTAGCCGTTTGGAGCCCAGCCATCCTTTCATTGGCTTATTCAGAATGTAAACATAAACATAAAGGGTTTTCCCTCTACGTCACATTTATCATGTGCATTTCCTAAAAACCATTGAATTAGAGAACAGACTCAAATGCACCGCTGTACAGAATGGCAGCATTCTTTGCAGGAGAGCCATTGTCATGTTATGTAGTAATACATATAAAACTATGATATAAAGCTTAATATATTGTATTACATGATCATATATCCACTGAAACTGTATATTCATATTTTAAACATTCTTTCTCTGATGCAGATGAGCCATTCACCTAATTTTTCAAAAATCGTCCAGATTGCTTCGTTGCACAGTGCTGGGTGGTCGCGTTTTCTGATCTGCCTTGTTTCTGTGACCACATTAGCAAACAATTCGCCGAACGAAAGTAGCGTCACTCTCTAAGCAGTTGAGAAGCTCCACTAATAAGCAACTGTACAAATATTTTGATGATGCTGGTAAATTAGTGGAGTAAGCCGTTGTCAAATGACGAGAGATTAGACTTGCAGGACATAAACAGACTATGATGAGCATTTGGAAAGGGGGTTATGCTATTCGGTGAAATCTGTTATAGGTACACTCTGTGATGTTTAAATCTGTCATCGCTTGTACATGTGCATTAGCGCTTTGTTTTTTTGGTTTTTTTACTGTAGCCTATAATTCTGTTGTACTGGTACTGCATACATACATAAGCATCCGAGCCATCTAAGACAAATTCAGTTTTTCTGGATGGAAAGCATGCATTTGTTCAGACGAAATGTAGAATTAAAAGAAATTAAAACGTGGAATTAATACAAACGGTGCTTTGTGATTTGGTGTGTGGGACGGTGTTAGTTCACACATTTTAAATTTACACTCACCGTCCGAAACCTAATTCATCTCATCAATTTTTCATCGCATCAAATCAAGTGACGCTGGAGGATCTGAACAAATGCATGCGATGCCTGGAGTGAGCTCAGAGGTCAGGAACCAAAGATTTCTACAAGATATGAATAGTCTTTAATAGGTTTATGCTCAGAATGACGTGTACGGCTTTGATTTTGGCCTCTCTTTGAATCACAGAGTGTATCTTTAAATGACAAATCTGTCAGAGATGAGTTTTGAGAGATGGATCTGTTAAGCTTATTTGAACCAATGTTTTGTATATATGTGTGCAACATATAAGATTTAACTTTAAAATCCCAGTTTTGACATCTTACCCTTTGAGATAATGTCTGTTTTGTAAGACCCTGTTTGACAGTATTATGCTCGTTTTGTAAATGTATGGACACACCTAATAAGAAAACATGTTGCGTTTGTTCATATTAAGTAATGATTCAATCTGGTTTATTTAACCTCTTATAAGGTGCTGTCCATACAAAAGTGACCTAATAATGAAAAGGGTCTATGTGAAATGTACAACTGTCTGAGATGTATGTCGAAATCCATACTGTGAAGAGCAAAAGTCAAACAGATGTAATTTGAATATAAGCCAGTTGATACTGTCTCACCTCAGCTTGTGGCAGCCATTTCTGTCTTAATGGTCGTACTATTTTGAATTCTCTTGTGCCTCTTTGTGTCTTTCCCTGCTTCGTTTGTAGGGGCCCATGCCAAAAAACAGGGCGAGGATTTAGCAGATAACGACGGCGATGAAGACGAAGGTATTATCTTTGGTGACGAAGGCAGCTGCATGTCCTTGAGTAATATTAATGAATTAATGTATTTATTTATTCTTTTCAGTACATTTTGGATGCAACCCCTTTCCTTTCTCCAGTACCCAATGCCATGGCCCAGAGAGTCATCAGGGTGAATGTGAATGAATGAATGTGAATGTGAATGTGTTACTGGTTTTTAGCTCTGCCACTTGAATCCTGTTAGGCCTGTTTATACTTTACGTTCAATAGCAACAGAAGTACTTGATCCAGCTCGTAATGACATGGCTTGCATCTCATTAGAGCTACCTAACAAAAGGGGGATTGATCCGGCAAGTAGACGTGTTTATATTGAATTTGTCTTCAAGTGTAATGAAGAATTATAGTTCAGAATTAGCTTGCATTTCTGTTGCAAACCACACAAGAGCAAATGTATCTGACGTACTATCGAAGGGTTCCTCACTCGATACTTGCTGTTTTATCTACAAATGCAGCTTTCTCAGGTCAGGTATTGTTTGAGCCGGACCCAAGAGTAGAGTAAAGAGGTTGCAGAAGATGTTTTCTAACAGAAAAGGCTTCAGTTGGTAGAATATACCACAAATAAGTTGAAATAAAGCTGTAATTCCAGTTGAAGCATCAGTCGAAGAGATTTGCCAGCTCTGTTCTGATCGAACTGTTCTACAGTGTTCTAGAATGTGACACGCGTTAGATGCGTCTTTGGTGTCTCGTTGTATGTGTAATATGTGACCTGAATCATAGTATACGGCCTCACGCTGCTGCACATACATATGAGCACGATGATTCATCGTCTGTATTTCGGCTCACTGTCTTTTGAAGACTTTAGCTTGTGCATTTGGGTGGCCTTCTGATCAGTGCGTGCATTCATTAGTGTGTTCAGTCATTTGTGATTTTAATACAGGACAAATGAAATTGAATTTATGCTAATCTATACATTTCAAAATAAAGCTCCCAATATTTAACTTGGTGGGAAAAAAAAAATTGCTGCAAAGAAACTGGGTCAGAAAGGGGCTACAGCTGCATGACTGATAACCAGCCGCAATTATAAATGGGTCAAACTAGCTACATAATCTCTGGTGTAATTATTCTTCAGATAGGAAAGGGTCACGGGGATCATACAGAAATAGCCATCCAGCCGTAATTACAGCTTGATGAATAATTGGTTGATTGTCAAACCAGTGTCCCTCCGAAAGCACTATTTACAAATCCTAAGGTTTAGCATGCATCTTTATGAAGGCTTTCACTTGTTTGACTAATATCTATGATCGGTGATCTCATACAAGTACAGAAACGCGTGAGTACGGTCATTTGCAGGCATCGTGGTAAATTGCAGGAATGGTTGTAATTAGCATAGTGTCTTTTTATGGCTTTAAGCTGTATACCAAGCTTATATTTCATATTTTCATTACATTGCATGCATTGCTGGAAAGCTTGGTGGAAGGACTCCCATGCAACACAAGCAATAGCTTATGCTACATTGAAATTCCTGTCTATTCTCTGTTTGAGATATTTAATGCGCAGGTGTTAATGTTGCAGTGTCGTAAGGATCGCGAGAACCGTGTAACAATTTTAAAGAAATGTACAGGAAAGCTAAACTATTTTGGTGCAATTATCCGCGCCATGCTGTGTTTGCCAGTGTGAACCGGAGGATATCATAGCTGGCTTTTGAAACAGGGAAGCGAATGGATTTAGATGAAGAGAGGGAGGCTCATGAGTTGTGGTGAGAGGATTAGCAGTGGAGAGAGAAGGGCGGGAAAAAAAGAGAAAAGTTGCCGCTCAGCAATAGCATTGTTCACTTTCAGTATTTATCTTGGGATATTCTGGGCTCAAAGTGGATATCTGGCGAGATTAGAATGGTGGAAGTATTCTTTCCATTCTACAGCAAAGGGCTTAAACTGCAGAATCTATATCAAAACCCGACTATTCCTGTTTCCGCTCTTGTCCGCCTCCTCTGTGAATTGTTCAGGTCGGGGATATGCTAGGCACTGGGCTAATGTGTTGGACATGGACTCTGTATGCTTGGTCTAGGCTCCCCTGCTGCGGCTTTGTTGCTTTTATAAGTATGTACAGAGGTCAGGCTGGCTTAGTTAGCCGGTCTCAGCCTGGCACTTTACCCACGTCAGTCAAAAGGTTTTCTTTTGAAGTGCTCGTGTTCACGGTTGAATAAAGGAAACGTAGTCATAGCCATTTCGAAGCAGCTCAGTTAGAGGGGTATTAACATTCGTGTTAATCGATATTGAATGGGCTTGAGTCTCATGCTGCAGCTGAAGCACGGGCTTTGCACTACAGCATGTCTCTTTGTCAAGGGAGGCAGCAGGTTCCCCACGAGGATTCAGGCATCCAAAGTGGTTACTTTACCTCTGCAATTGCTGTCTTATGCAAACGTGCAGTGCCTGTGGTGGCTCTCCGTGAAAAATCCACTTGGCCAAAGACATAGTGGTGTATCCCATCTGGGAGAGTGTCCTACCAGATGCTTTACTAACTGGCCTGGAGGTCGATTCTGCTGCCAGAGCGGCCAGCTGTGGAAACGAGTCGTGGGTTTGCGATATCAGACGATGTAGGTGTGCTGATTGTAGCCCAAGGCAAGTATTTTTTCATGACGTGCCAGTTGCCCTGAATCCATTTCCCAGCTTGCTGTGCTGTCTCTTTAAAACTGCCTGGAGAGATAAGACCAGGGGCAACAGCATTTGCAAACATGATGAATTTACAACGAGCCGAAAACGAAAAACACAAAAGGCATGAGTGCGAGGCCGAGTGGAGTGGGATTTAATATGTTTGGAGTGATTATTTGCTGTGTTTATTCTGTTGGCACGTTTTATTGTCATCTCCTCCAAAGTCATTGAATAGAGAAGTACTGCTTTTTTTTTTTTTTGTAAAAGTGATGTGAATAGAAAAGGCTACAAATCAATTGTGATGCTTCACAGTTGCAATAAAACGATTTCTCTTCTTCTGTCGAATGTGTCCTTTTCTCTTCTACTTGGACGGCGCTCTCAAGTCGGAGGACCTCCGAAGAGTCAGCCTTCAAATTCGCCACAGATCAGCCACAGGCACAAGAACGCCGATCAAGTAAAGATCCGATCACTCGTCCCGTCTGTCACATGGAGGAGACAAGTCTTGTAGGAGAGGTTGTCCTGCTACAGCGGTTCGAAAACACTGCGCCGTGTCCTCGAGTCTCTCTGTTGGATGTGGAGATCTGCAGAAATATAACAAAGCTGCTGCACAAACACGGAGTGCATGTTTACATACCCTCCAGTCTCCAGGCTTCTATCCGTTTCATATCAGCTCTTTCTATTGAGTTCCCTGTTCGGCACACTCTTCTCATGCGCCCACCATCTTGCAATCTACTTAGCAAGCCATTGTCATCCCGGCTCAGCAGGTGGTCTGTCTTCTGCTCGTTTGGCAGACTGCAGAACCCGTTTCGGGTGGCCCCTCATCCAGTTAGGAGCTTCTGTGCCTGCTCAAGTCCGCTGTGGGCATGGAATGCATGATTCTGGAAGAGGCCCTGCCGAAATCGGGTTACTGCCTCACCCCTGTCACGTTTGAGGCATATTAAGAGACACGGGGGATTCTAAATCAAGAGGAGGGATCGAGGCGCTGAAGGTGATGTATGGTGGTCCTGTCAGATGGAGAAGAGCATCTTAGCTTTGTCCCGTCTGGCACACTGGCTTCTCCTGTTAGGAGGGAAATGGATCTGCATGGTAACTGCTTGGCTCACAAAGCCATGTGCCCTAATGAGGACGAAGAACGACTGGCTCTGGCTGTCCCTACCATGCCCACGGCCAGTTCTGCTCCACCTGTCTGACTATAAGGATCTATTGTGTTGAATTTCTGCTGTCAGCGCAGTCTGAAAGGATGGTGAGCCAGTTCCTGTGCACGTCTGCGATCATGGTGATCATCCATAGCCGTTGTGGCTCAAATGCACGGAACAGGTTGGACATATGGGCTATAACATTAAGCCTCTGAAAAAAGAATCTTTTCTACTGAATATAAATGGGGTGCAACCAGCAGTTCTTTGTGTTACTGGTGCACAAACCTGGGCTTTTCTTCTGGGAATCTGCCTGAAGATGTGGGAGGTCTGTGAATTGAGATGCTGCCTGCTACCAGCTTCTCCCTCCACTTTTCCCTGCTCGCCCTCCCTCTCTCATTCACTCTATCTCTCTCCTTCTCTCTCCAGCTCCCCTCACACTGCCAGAGGCCAGGCTTCAAAGAGCACATCAAACCACCTGTCTGTGCGCTAAGCAACATCATATTTCATGCACAAACGCCATTGCCCTGGCCTGAAGAAGCCATCTTCTTCAAAGGTCACTTTCCCCATCTGGTTTGGGGGCCAAGGTTTCAAAATCAAAGACAAATACACAAATTGCCTCACACAGACGCAGACCCCACATATACACACACACACACACATCCCCGTGTGGCTGGTAGGGAGGGGAGTGTGTTTGTGCTGAATTAAAACCTCAGTGCAAATCATTTTCCAATATCTGCACCCTTTGAGAGCTTTACAGCAGTATTACAATTGCATGGCTCATCACACCTCAGCACTAAAATTCCCAAACTGCCGTTGGATCTCTTATTTTAATAGAACCGATATTGTTACAGGCTGGTGGCCAAGACCGTATGTGCAAGCGATGCATGTCTCAAGACTGCAGTCTGTCTGAATTAGTTCTTGCCGATCGAGCGGCCCAAAACACTCAGCGCTGCCCTAATCACCGACGGTCACACAATCATAGTCCATGTCACGTGTGACGAAGTTGGTAGCGACAGCGGCCACACACGTTAAGTCAAAACCCACTCTTGTCAACGTGGGCGCCCTCGCACCAGAACAGCCCTTGTCAGCAACGCTCATCTCTCACTCCGCGCACTCCAGCGCCTCCGGAGTGACAGCACTGACACCATGCAAAGTGGCCCGGTGAGATTTATGAGAGTGTTGGAAAAGAGCCAAACTGACAGCTCCCCAGTCCCACTCCTGAGTTATACCCCTCACAGATGCTCCAATCACCAGATGGACAAGTATGATGGAGATGCAGAAGCTCCCTATATGTCGAAGGTGGTTTAGTTTTGATGACTGTGGGTAGAAAGTGGAAGCTTGTCCCATTTGGTTTAACGTGGCAGTGCGCTCGTGTCAGAAATGGTTTAAAGGGCAGATATCACAGAATCTTCTCTTGTTTTTTTGGTGCAGCTTGTCATCATAAGTCAGGTTTCCGCCATATATCTCCCAGTCTTTACTGTCTAAATGTTTTTTTTTTGTTAAATGTTAAGACATTTAGGCATTTATCTGTTTACAGTAGTTTAGCCCGTTCTTATTTAACAATTTCATACATCAATACAAAGCACTGATTATATTTGGATAGTAAGATTCTGCAAACTATACAAAAAATCACCGCAAACAGGTTAACTATAAAATTCCCCCCCACAATTCTGGCGGATATAAAGAGGGTGGAAAGGTCATGTATAATTAATTATGGTTTTTGGATCGCTTAGTAACAAATAAAACTCAAGAAATAATGGAGTATATGGGTCTGTATGTGCATGCATGTCGCTTTGAGAAGTATGGCATGTTTTCAGATTATGTGTGTGTGTGTGTGTGTGTGTGTGTGTGTGTGTGTGGGTGCGTGCGTCATCGCAACATGTTAATCCCTCCATCCATACATCATTTGTGAAGCTGACGTGCTTTAAATGCAGTTTGAGGTTAGACTTTCTCTCAAATAATGTGTTCATGAAATTCAAATGTGTTTACTGTGTATTTTAATTAACATCTCACTGTGCCCCCGCCCCTCCCTCCCTCCCCTCCCCTCCCCTCCTTCTCATTTTTTCAGAAATGTTGTGAAATGCCACAGATGTGTTGTGTTTTAATTGTTTTGATTGCTTTCCGATAAAGTACAGCGGAACCTCATGGGCCTTTTGTCGAGCTCGGAAATGGTGGCTACTGCCTCTCTGGCTCTCCACTATTACTCAGTTGAGAAGATCAGGTAGTGGAGCAGTGACAGCAGCCTAGAGCACCTTTCCGGGACTTTTGTTCTTCTCTTAAATGGGTGCAGGTTTTTTTGTTCAAGGAACTTGGTTTGAATCAACAAAAGAGGTTACTGATAACACTGACATGACTAATCACTCTTTTTACTCCTCCCAGTGCTTTTATTCTCTCTCTCTCTCTCTCTCTCTCTCTCTACCTCTCCCTCTCTCTCTCTCTCTCTCGCTCGCTCTCTCTCTCTCTGTTTCCATTTGTTTTAGTGTCCTGTGCTACCCCAGTACAAGAAAATCTTTTCATTCTCTTTCTTTCATCCTCTTTTCCACTCCATGCATCGTCTCTCTTGTGTAAGATAAGTGTCAACCGGGAATTGTCAGTTTTTAAAGTCATGTCTTATCGCTGCTCTCTCAGATACCAGATATATAACACAAGCTTTAACCGTGTGCACAGATTCTAAGTGGAAACGCTGCAGACCCCTCAAGATCTGAATGCGGAAAAAGCACGAACGCGCGACGCTTTAGGGGTGGAAGAAACAAGACGGCGCGTTTCGCACAAAGAGCGCTTCATTCATCTCGGCGAAGCTCCGCTCTTTAATTCGCCGACGAATGCGTACGTGTAAATAGGCATGCGTGTATCATGAAGGGCAGGCTGATCTGCAGAAGGAAACAGCCTCACCCGCCAAAAGGTTGTTTGCGATTAGTCGTTTCTTGAGGATTTGGGATTTCAGTCTCCGGGAGCCATGGCAACCCTGAATACAATATAAGGGTTTGAATGCGAGCCCAGTAGCTCTCTCCTGGCACTCGGAGCCAAACAACCACCAAGCCTGTGAGAGAGTGAGAAGAGAGAGATTCATGTCTGTCAAAACAGAGCCCTTCAAGCTCTTTTTGATCATGCTTCTGAACGCCTCTTTCCATGGATTGTGTCTAAGCAAACAGATGCATAAATAATTACCCGGGTTGTGGACAAAGAGGTGAAGAGCCGTGAACCACAGCTTTTGGGTTCAAATGAATGTATAATTGGCTGAAAATCCTTTATTACTATCTCTGCTTACCTATTGAGGCCTATGAGCCCTCTGTGTTCTTACACTGCAGCAATTGGGCATTATTTGATCCAGAGCATCCATTAAATCTGAAAGCCGTTTCTTCATCGCGCCCGGCCAGAGCAAGCCCGCGATTGGCAATTAGATCCTGACCTTGCGTGCAGCGGCGTCTGTTCATATCTGTTTGCTCTGCTCTTATGGTTCATTAAAAAAGAGAAATTTAGAGGCAGGCGTGAGAGCTGGTATCTGGGAGGGCCATGTGTTGCAGCTCGGTTGTGTTAAGCCTTGCTTTGCTGGGTGGGGAGGCAGCGGGAGAGAGAAGGTTTAATGGTGGCCACTCTTGCAGACATACGAGACACCGGCGCCAAGCCTGTGATGGTGTACATTCATGGAGGCTCGTACATGGAGGGCACCGGGAACATGATCGACGGCAGCGTGTTAGCCAGCTACGGCAACGTCATCGTTATCACACTCAACTTCCGGGTCGGCGTTTTAGGTAAGCCAAGTCTAAACCTTTTTTTTTTTTTTTCCATAAACGCAATGTGATAATGACCATTTGAGATAAAAGAAAATGTAGGTAGAATTTTATATTGCATTTTTTTAGCACAAAAATCATGCTTGCTAAGTGGATTTCACTGTTTTTACTTGAAATGTGACCCACAGATGACCCCTTTCAAACCAAGCCTTCGGGGCATTTTTCCCTTTTCTTCATAGAGCAGATACGATTATATGATAGCAAGAGTTGCTTTGAACCTGAATATGATCTTTCTGCTGCAACGCTGAGGCCTTGCTTTAAAAAATGCAGCATTTATTTATTTATTTATTTTTTGTTTTTTATTGGAACTTAGAGGATTTGATAAGTTGCACCGTTTGATGTTGGTTGATGTTCACTTTTTAAAGCAGGATTAATAGAAACCTTCATATTAGACTTTCCTATTGGACTCTTGATTGTATCTTCTCTCCTAGTTCTTTTTTTGCGTTTATTGATTCCATTATCTTCAGTCTTTCATGAAAAATCACAATGCAATATAAAATATCCAGCTTTCACTGTGTTGTTAAACTGAAAACGTTTATTTCTGACCCACACTTGTCAGAGTTCTCTGAAGTTTCTTCTTACTAAAACACATTTTTGCTGTGTTCAGAATGTCTCTCAGCTCAGCCTTGAATGTTAAGATTTTTATATACATTTCAAAAGGAAAAATATTTTAATTTGATTTGAGTTACAATTTATATTCAAATATTTAATCATCTGAGGAGTCGGACTTGCCGCTGGGAGACATAGTGCTAATAGTTCCTGCTTGTGGAGAAAATGCTAAACATGCACGAGTGAGGGAGTGACCACATGCACATTCTTTACGAATCTATTTGGAAAATGCTTATACTTTACCTCTGAGAAGATACTGCATTTCATCAAAATAGAACAAAACATTACACCTTAGTTTCCCAGACAGGGATTAAGCCAATTCTGGGACAATATGTTCCTTTTAATGGAAATCTCCACCCTTTTGTTAGAATCCTCGTCCATGAAATATACAGCTTTATAAGTGTAATCCCCTAGTTTTACTCGGATCAGGAGTCGGGGATTCAGTCACACGCAGATTTTTTTTGAGAACCAAACTCATCGTTTTGAGCAGAAATTCCCACAATAACGCGGATACCGCAAATATCCTCCGCCTTTGTTTGCTTTTTTGTGTCAATAAATATATCTTTATGGATATTTTCACACAATACTTTTGTCCCTCAACCTTCCGAGTCAGTTAAAAGTGGCAGTAAGGTGTTCTGGGAGCAGAACTTGGGGCAGATTTAGGGTTTACACTACAAAAATAGACATTTTTAAGCATTTTAACCAAAACACAACCCGTTTTTTCACAATACGCAGGTGCTCTTGGAACATAACCCTGTGAAAAGCAGGGGATTACTGTATTGGTCAATAGTATTTAACAAGCTGTTTAAAGAGGTCTCTAGTTCCCTCTCAACATCTCCATTATTTCCGACATTGGGTTGCTGGTTAAACATCACAGATAACACAGTCTGGATGTGTACAGTTTGTTTTCCGCAGTGCAAGGGGCTCGGTAAGTCTTTCTTTCTTCCAGCTTACACCAGTGTGTTGTTGATAGCTTGTCAGAATGTGCCTTTGCGAACATGTCTGGACAGCCTTATTGTGGAAATGTGTAAAACAAGCACGGCTACAAAAATCTCCCACTGTGGGCATGTGTGGTTGAGACAGAACAATCCTAGAATACCTGGACTTGAATTAGTGTCCAGCTCCTTTACACAGTATAGTAAAACATAGGTATAATGCATTACCGTCACGATCCTCACTGAATACCCGGTGTATATAAGGAGACTGTGAAAGACAGGGGATCCGGATCAGGTAAGCTTAGCATTTCTGTTACTTTAAGCAGAATGCCGGACCCCTCCATTTGCATACCGGGAGCTGCCGCAGATGTAATTGAAATTCAAGGCAGAACGAACCATTTCAAGCAACGCAAATAAATAAATAAAGCAATATTAATACAAAATGAGCAGTCTTTTAATTAGGCAGCTTAAAGGGATGAGCAGGGAATAATTGAGGCTCAGAGAGTTAGACAATATAATGAAGTGAAAAAAGGCAACTCTAACGACAGTGACACAAACACAGGTCCCTGTTTCCCCCGGGCAACATTAACAAGTGCATTAATAAAAGAGCGAAAGAAAAAACACCTCTCTAATATGCCAGTGTCTACACGTTCACTTATTAATGCTGCTGCGTTATTTTCGCATTTAGAGTAAACCATAAGGCCAAGAGACCAATCTGCATATAAAATTATGATTAAAGGCGAAGTACGGTGGCCCATGGGGCATTAGGAGAAATACATCAAACAAAAAAAGCATTTCAATAAACAACTCAAATCTACCAGCGCTTGTCAGGTTTTCTAGTTTCAGTAGGCTGTTATGATATCCCACTCATTTGCATATCTGGTGCCTTTAGCCAATCAGATCAAGCTACACCGTTTATCTAGCCATCTTTAAATGTACAGGTAAAATATATCTAAATCAAATATATTCACTTATTTGTGTTAAACGCTTCTTCATCCAATACACCTTTTTTTTTTGCTCATTTTATTGTTTTACGCATTTTAAGGGAAATTATATTGATAATTGATATTGATGTTCCAGATTCTCTAGATTTGTTTTTTTCTGACATAAAAAGGTCATTCTGTATCAAAACACACAATCTGCTGATTTCTTTCTTTCTTTATTTAGAGAGTGTTAGTGTGAAGGAGAGGTGTTATCCGTCATTTCAAGGAGCTGTCAGTGGTAATGGGATCAGCAAATTACCCAAACTTGGGTACAGAACAGCAGCGTTAACAACTAATACACGGCTTTCCAGACATGCGTGCGTCGATTATGCATTTTGTGTGATTGGATCTACTTATGTTTTATACGCATAAAACTATTGCTGTTAATGGGGAGAGTGTGTAACATCAAATGCAGCATTTTTAGGCAATTTTGGATTGTGTTGTTTCATCTGCTGCTTAACTTTAATGTCTAGTTTCTAGCAGAGATGTTCACAAGTCAAGTCTTTGAGTGGCAATGTTTACAACCGGTGACTCTAATGTGGGATGTTTGAGCTCTAAATGTTTAGAAGATATGATAATTGGCCACGCCCCCTGATTACAGTTGGCTGTTACTTAGCAGGGGGCGGGGCTGTGTGCTGTGATCTGCCCTCACCAACATGGAGGATTTGCCTTAAATGA
>JBBPDB010000032.1:15969209-15989356 GCA_037974465.1 Brachypetersius altus | reverse complement strand
CTCAAATTGTATATCTGATATATTTCCACATATAAACGAGGCCTGAAGCCGATCTCAGAATATCTGAATGCGTGCGTTTTTTTCCTGTTTACACAGTCATGGAACAGATCCGATCTGTGTCACGTATGAGCAAAAAAATCGGAATTGGGTCACATTTAACTGACAGTGTAAATGTGGCCATAGTGTTGATGACGCTTCATAATCTTGGTAACCTGTTAATAACGAGCCGGTTTGGTACGAGGGCCCCATTGCAGAGTGACCTGGAAAGATGCAGCAGCTGCCGGCCCATTTTTCACACCGAATTATGAATTCGGCCCGAGCTGCTTTAACTGAATGCATTTGCATTTTGATGTAAAATCTTATTTGCATTTCCTAATGTGACTGTGGTCAAAATTATAATGGTAATTTCAGTGAACGGTTCAAATAAACAGCAAATAAACCCCCATACTCTTGAGGGCAGATAGAAATGGAAGGGGTTTTTTTTTTCTTCTTTTTTTAATTGGTTTCAGGGTTGTGCGGTTCTTGATGGATATGTTGACCTTTAATAAGGAATTTGTTGTTTGAAATCACTGCAGGGAGCATGTCAAGTCGCTCATGGCGTGGTGATCTGAGCGGGCGCTCTATGCAGGTGAGCAACCTTAGGGACTAGGACATGCTGTAATTCTTCTGAAGTACTCCGAGGCTCCTACTGTGTTCACTGCTGTTGTGTCATATTCTAAGACTTTACGGAACTCACATTATGGACATTTTTTTTCCTTACCTTTTAAGATAAGAGACCGCACAAACACTTTCATGTACACTCCGACGTCCGTTTGGCCCCTGCATGAAAGTTAAGCTTCAAAAGCAGCCAGCTTTGAATTCATTCTTTTCATAACGTCACGAAAACAAATGCATTTACGTCTATTCAGTCTACACTCTGAGGTTATAAGGAGTGTTTCGAACCAGAATGGAGCGAAGCACGACGTAGCCGTCGGAACAAAAGCATTCGAATGGTAATGTATGTAGGGAGGTTTGGAAAAAAGAAATGTTGGTGCAGAACTTTAAGGCTTAAATGGATCTAAAATAAATAAATAAATAAATAAATAAACACAAGCAAAATGTAGAGTATAGGCCCTTTTATATATTCCAGTTTCATTATTGTAATGGAGTTACAACAGTTAGGCACCAACAATCAAGAAGAAACAAGAGTTCTCCAACTGCTGTGTCAATCGCCTTCAGACGTCCAAAACTGCTCTCGAAAGCATTTTAGTCAACAATCCTTCCATCATTCATCGCAACACATTCGGTTTAATGACTGGAAATGTAATGTTTGTGAGAGAACAGTCCCTTGCTTGAAGTATTGCCTGCATCTAGACGTGATTCAGCTTCATACAGCATCTGTTACTGATGGACTGTAGTCTTTATAGTCCAATTTTTGCCTGACTGTGACTAGAGGCGTTCGAGCAGATCAAGAATTTCCAAATCAGCCCAGCAGACCTGCGCTCTTAGCACTATCATCTATCTGGGCAGGGAGCTGCCTCATTAAGCGAAATAATGAATGAATGGGCCGTAATTATGAAACTGCTCACAACCGAGGCTAATTTTACTCACGGTTTAATTAGTGCAGATGCCTGCCACTCAAAAGCCCAATCCCACTTCTGCTGTATGTCGGCCATAGATACACAGACGAGTCCGAGATTACACTCCAAGGTGGAATGGAGCCAAACCCTACCTCCTCCTAGCCCAGAGTATTAGACAGTTTGCAAAGTCGAATTAATATTTACCTAAATTAGCATGGCCGGATTCCAAATGGCCAGCCGAAAGCAGCCAGCGCTGCACCTGCTGCCTGGCATTGTTTGTGATTGGGCGATAAACATGTGATATTCCAATATGCCCTGCCACAGGAGCGGTGCAGATTACTCATCCTGCGAGCCCTAGCAGTGTGGGAGTCGGACGCCAAGAGGCATAATGCATGCGCAAACCAAACAGCCACAAGGTCACACCACAATATAATCAAAGGCCGTCAGTGGCCAGACATGAAGTACTCTGAATAATGAGCTCACTTCCTTTCATGGAGCTTCCCTCGATCTTCGCTTTGACACAAAGAGGCTGGAATACTGTCACACCAGCCCAACCTTCGACTCAGTCGAGAGGAGGAATAAATGAGGTGACATCTACATGAGAGAGAAAGGGAGTAGGGGGAGCACTTTTGTGTAGGAACTACGTCCATTTTTCCAATATCTGCCTCCACAGCCATGGCTCACTGAGCCCAACAGCTTTATTTCTGAGACCGGGGCGAGGGCCGCTCTTTCCACGAAGTGGAGCAAGTTGATAGGCACCAGGCCTGGTCACTGAAAAGGCTCATTTAGATGCAATAGTCGTCCTTTTCAGTATATTGCTGCCCCCATGTCGCATTGTGCCCATTGCGCCGGATTGCAGCTCTGCCATGTGTACTAGCAGTGAGTGACAGTTTAAGACAGGATGATTCGAATATTCCGGTTCCTTCCGGCTGACGAATACCTTTCAGCAGAAAAGAGGAATTGAAGGTATAATTTCACAAGGACAGGAGGATGGCCCCAATGGGATAACTGACACATCTACTAATCCTGACTGTAGTGCCTATCTTCTAATAAAAGTAATGCCCTTGGAAGCTTTCTTAAAAAAATCAAGCCGCTTTATCACTCCGCTCTTTCGAGACCGTGGCAAGTGTCTTCCTGGGTCATGTAAGTGCATCGTGACAATCTCTTCTTGACAATGGGCCATCTCTTTCTGCTTTTTCAGCAGAGCACAGTTGTTCTGCTTTAATGGCATTACCCACAGAGGCAGGCTCCTTGTATTCATCTATCAGACGGGGGGGCGGAGATGCCAGGACAGTCTCTTACAGACAGATCTTGTTGAAACACGGATACACTGAAGCTGCATTAACTCAGGACGATGGCGTCGAATACCCCAGTCATCCTGCACTCGGGAAACCAGTCGACTGTACCATCTGGCATCATTACAGGGGCTGGGATGAGAACGATCTTTGGCGTGGAAGTCGGGATTTGACCGCAGTTTAAAGAGAGACAGAAAGGAGGAAAGAGACGGTCTTTGTGTGTCGTCCGTTGTGTGTGAAGCAGACGAGTGCCACTGGTGCGTTGGACTGTGTTGGGTTTGGAGATGACGCGCATACGTCTCCTTCATACTGTTGAGCACACCAAAAAGCTGCAGCCCGTGATCCATAAAAAAGAGGGATTAGCTGATGCTTAATCAAGTAGAGTGTGGACTAGAGGCTAAAGAACCCTTCCAAGAATTAAAAAAAAAACAACATTTGCATTCTCAGGCTCATTCCCACACATATACGGATCGTTTCGAACATTTTCTCTTCGTGTTTTGTCCTCTCGGCTTTGCAAAAGCTGCACTTTATTGTGTAAAAACAGAGCCTCTGGCAGAACACTCTCCGTGATGGAGATTTTTGAAGGGTAAAATGTTTTGATGGGTCATTTTAGAGTGAAAATGCAGACATCGCAGGCTCCTGAAGTCTGTGAGCAGGACATTGTGAAAGATTCCTGAGGGCCTCAGTCATCCCTGGCCGTGGATCCAAGGAAGAATGCCATATCTGTAATTGTCTCCTTGCCTCTTTTGTGAGGGAAAAGGGGGAATGCAAGGATGTGGGGATGAAGTGATATATGCAAAATATTTTTGAGACATCCTTCAGTCTATCATCACTTTTACCAGCATGTCAATAAGAAACATTTGTGTCACAGTGACCCAAAATTCAGTTTTATCATTAAAAAGAGGAAAAAATAAGCGTTAAAATGATATATTGGTTAAAACTGTGTCTTAAACGGCTGTCAAGTTACAATCGTTTGGATTATGGTCTCGCAGCACCATTTTCCAACTGGATTTAAAGCCTTTTGTCAGTTTTTTGTTGATATCTTTAACAATCCATAGCATCCAAAAGAGATGCACCCAGAATTCAACAACAACATTTTACTGCAGGCATTTAGACACTTACAGGAATATATTAAATCAGACTGACGCTTCAATTATTTCAAAATATTTATTAAATAAAATTCTTATTTTTGTAAGATTTCTATTAAAATATCCATTTATGTACATTTTTACAATTATTTCTATGATGAAACTTTGGGAGATTCATTTTGACCTTTTCTTTCATATAAGACCAAAAAAGAAAAATCGATATTTTTGATGTTTAACATAATCGGCCCGTACCTAAATAAATAGAACGACGACTTCCGACTCATTACGGCAGATCTGGTCACATTTCTATCCTATTATAAACTGATTTTACATGAGTGTGCTTCATTGAAATCTAGTCACATCATCAAGCCAAATAACTTCAGTCACGTTTAGGCAGAGCCGTGGAATTGATGGAATTAAAAAAGAGCCTTTTGTGGTGGATGCGTCCTTGCTCTGAAAATCCTCCCTCTTCGATGCACTTTGCTTGTTTTTTTTCCTAAAGCTTTATTTCTTGATGTAAAACAGATGACATTTCGCTTATACAACATTAATTAAACATTAAACCAAACAAATTAAACATAAACGCCCTTTTGGCTGCGCTCAACTGCACTCTCCCGAACAGATTCACTGTTTATTTCACATACATTTCCACACAAGCGTGGGCCCCGGTGCTAAATAGCAGCGAGTGGGTGACTTCAGCATGCCAGGCTGAAAATTATTCGAAGGTAATGAAGGCGGAGGGGAAGAATAAAGTCAGGAGACATCTGTTAGATCTGAAAGATGGGCCGTGAGAACCCAAACGGGAAATTTCAAACCCAGTCCAGCACAGAGTCGGGACTTGGCGTCCAAACCTGAGCGGGCGTGGTGTGAGCAGTCCCCACCCCCCGTTGGGTCTGGACAAATATTTTAAGCTCCAGGTGGGCTCTTTGACCTGGCCGGCACAAAGCGACTTCTATTCTATTTGTTCGCGCCAACCGACGGGCAGGCGTGAACAAAAGCCGCTGTGACATTCTGTCTGACGGCGAGTCCTGCGGGGGAAAGCGGCGCTGCTGAACTGTCAGGCAGATTTCTGTGAGATGGAGAGCGGAAGAAAGGCAAACAAACAGCGGCCCTGGCACATCCTCCCAGTGCAAGGCAAGAGAAGCTGCGCGCCGACTGTTCCTGCGGGATCGCAGGCAGCAAAAGATGAAACAGAAAGTGAGATCTAACCTTTTTTTTTTTTTCACGAGAACAGAGCAGATTAAAAGGGAACAGGCGAGTGAAAATGGAAAAAAAGAAGAAAAAAAACGGGAATCACCTCAGCAGCGATTCTCAATGGAAATGGTACTACAATACCAATCAGACTTCAGAGCAATCAAGTTTACACAGGATGTTCTTTACCGCTGCATCCTTGTGAGAAGACGGAAGAAAATAGTCTGGCAGTGAAGGCGTGACGCCATCATCTGCAACGTTTCAGGTTATCAGAGTAAGAGAGTCACTTCTACCTGCTTTCCTGAGGTTTTAGCTACATACATATAGCTCTTCCATTCGACAGCAGTGTCATCTTTCATGATTTACCGCGTTAATATAACCATTCTTTTAATTGACAGGTTGACCCATTCGTAATGAAGTGTTTCAGTCTCTAGTGCTGTTCGAATGAGGCCCGATACAAACAGTAGCTGGTGGCCTAGTGGTTAGAGCGTTCGCCCTGTGATCAGAAAGGCATGGGTTCAAATCCCAAGACTATTAGTGGCACCACTGAGGTTCCCTTGAGGAAAGTAGCGTCCCTACACGCTGCTCCCCGGGCGCAGTGTTCTTGGCTGCCTGCTGCTTCATTTGTCACATTAATCAGAACAGTTTACATACATCAGTCCTAAAGGCACAACAAAAATGATTATGTAAAAATACATACACATAAAACCACAAAAGTGTAGAAATGACAATGACAAGAATATAATATATCAGCCGTTTGAAATCTAAAATACTCTACTTGTTTGGAAACATGCTGTGCTCCACTATGTAACAACATAAACGACAGTGTTTCCTCTATTCAGGGCTTCGTTAAACTCCTGAGAGCCACAATAGTCAATGTACCATCACAGTGCTGCACAGCTCCCCCCTCCGGACTCCCTTAAACTCAAACGCCTTATTTAGCCAGATTAAAAGCTAGGCAGGCCGACCCAAAGCTATATGTTAAGCTCAAGTTCAGGCCCTGGGAAGTGGCATTCAAATCCCCAGCTCAATGGCACAAGCCCAGCCTCTTGAAAGGCTCCGGCGAGTTTAGCAGGGAAGCACTTTCATGTTGAACACTGAGCATATAACGCATACAGCGCAGATCCACTCCAAAGCCATTGGGGTCAGTCCGCCAAGACAAGTGCTTTGAATCGCTGTTTGCAGTGCTATCAGTGGCTTACAGTGGCACTGTTCATTATAGCGGGTGCCTCTCATTAATTCATGGCCTTGCTTTGCACATGCAGGACGAAGACTTGCAGTTCTAGAGACATTCCAACACTTTCGGTACTATTTCTTAGTATTATTTAGCATTCCATACTTTACAAAGTATATAAATAACATGAATGTTGGACTGTGTTATATATCCTTACCTTACTTACAGTTAATCGTTTATATATTGATATCAGTACAGCAACAAATACAGACATTTATGTCAATAAGAACCAAGAAATGAACCTCTTTTATGAAACATTGGGATATTTATTACTTATTAATAGTACATAGACAAAAACAAATCAAAAATATGTACACAGACAAAAATGAGATTCTTATAAAAATGTATATATAAAATATATTCATATATAAAATTTCAGTTTAGAAAGTCATAATAAAAAAACAGAGACTGAATCAGTGATATTTATATTTGAATCACGTCGTGCTCGTAATTTATTGCGTAATATTGTTTGGTATGGAGCGTTCTGATAGTTTCTATTGGGATGGAGTGTGGCAGTTGTGTCAGTGGGCGTATACTCGTTTGGTAAATAAGATAAATGATGAGAAGATCTGCCCTAAACTTTAGTTAATAGTGCGGGCGTCAAGCAGTGAGTGACAGTGTGAGCTGATATGTGTATAATGAGTCGAGATGGTTGAGGAAAGGCAGCGAACTGCTTTGTCATTCACAGTGAATGATTCACTCGTGGGGTGATGCTCACGGATCACTGCTCCTAGAAAGCTCTACTGTTTGTCTTGATAGAGGTATGTTCGGTCCTGAGGCCGGGGAGGGAGGGAGACACCATAAATGTGTGTGTGTGTGTGTGTGTGTGTGTGTGTGTGTGTGTGTATACTCGTGTGCGTGTTTTTTAAACTATGCTAGAGGTGAGAGTCAGTACTAGTGCTTGGAAACTAATTGAAATGAGAGGCGATGTGCGAGTCTCCACCAACACCGCCGAGCCATTCGTCAGGGTGACATCACTGCGCTCACACCCCATCCATCTCCTCGTGCCGGTCTGAGGCTGCACTCTTCCCCGTGATTAATATCCATACGTCCCCACCGCACACCACCACTCCCCGAGCATTCAAAAACCATGGCCACGCTGGGAGGCAGCTGGCGACTTCCTCTCTAATCTGCTCTGAAAGAGTATGGCGGAGTTGCAGACTGTACAACAGAGGCGCTGGTGGACTTGTAGGATTGTGCCGGAGAACAGCAACCTTGCACTTTTACCACTTTTCTCTCCGCTCCGTCCAACAGATACTCTGTGAGAAATGAAGGGGCCAAAAAGTGTAAAGTGGCCCCTTATAGTCACACGTTGTCAGAGCTCCTTCGGGGCACGGAGCACTCGGGAAACCAGAGATCCATGCAGATACTTTTGTTTACCAAATGAAAAAACAGGAATAACTGAAACGGACACAAGGGCCACCAGGAACATGAACGAGAACTAGAAACAAGAACAAAACATGCCCTAACTGAGGCTTAGCGAGGTGCACAAATGAGGTGCTCTAAGACGATGGACAGATAACGTGAGTGTCACACAAGCAGAACTTAAATACAGGACATAATCAGCTTCAAACAATAAACAGGTGAAACACGTGATACACGAACAGAAAACAGCTGAAACAGAAAAGCACACGACAACCAGACACGTGACCAAAACTAGAACTAAAAGGCAACAAAAAAGGCCACTGACCGTACCGTGACACACGTAAACACTCTAGAGCAGCGGTCCCCAACCTTTATTTGGTCACAGACCAGTTTAATATCAGAATCTATGATCACGGCCCGGCCTTTAAGGAGCGGCAGATAAATATACGCATTTATACACATAAATGATACACATAAAAATGGTGATATTTTAAAATATAATAAAGGTAAATCCAGTGTGTACTCGCAGCTTTATTAACAGCATTTCCATAATAACGAGCGACAACAGAACACGGGTAACATCCACGTTTTTTTTTCTGTGCAGCCGTGAGTCATGTGGTACCGGTCCGCGGTCCGGGGGTTGGGGACCACTGCTGTAGAGCATGAGGGGGCTCAAACTAGAACAAATACCTAAATCTGAAACATTAATTCAAAGATCAAATGCAGCTTTGCTACTTTATTAAAGAATAAAGCAGCCTCAGGAGAGTGTTGATCAGACTCCTCTGGCTTTTACAGATTTTACGTCTCCCTTTATAGTGTTTCCAGGCGAATGCCCCCCCCCCGTCATTTCCTCATCCCCTTGGTTCTCATACCTTATCCAAGCTCCTAAAATGCTGGTTTGCCAAAGTCTCCTCTACTCTTTACTCTATCCTAGTCCCCTTGACCCTGTGGCCACCACTGTCCCTATCTGATGGCAAACTCTTTTGATGGTCAGGAAGAGCCACATGCTGAGAAGAGCCACTCAAACAAATGGTTCATCACTTTAAGCAACAAAAAAAACCTCCAAAAGGTTAGCTCTCTATATCTATAGCCATATGGTCAGGGACAGAGGTCTGCCCAAAGAAATCTTCTATGAATCTTAATGCAGAAAGACTATATTTAATCCCAAATATGTATCTGCAATAAGCACAGCACACATTTTCTCTGCCTTTAACCCACGAAGTAAAGCAGTGAGCAGACAACAACATGGCTCCCAGGGAGCTGTGTGTAGGCGGTACCTTGCTCAAGTGGAGCCAAAGACAGTCGAAACCAAGGACCATCCAATCACAGGGACAACTTCCCAATCACCAGACCACCAGCTGATGTTCTTCGGAGCAGTGCCACAGAAGAATCATTGTTGGGGTCCTTAAAGAATCTTCTAGTGGATGGAAGTTCGATGAAATGCTTTAAGCATAAAGAGCTTCCATATGATGTAAAGGCTTTAGATTAATTACAGCTTTTTTTTCTTAGAGCCTTGCATTGAAGCCCAGTGTAAGATGCTGTAGGCTCAGTAGCTCCAGTTCCTGAAGACAAAGTGACTAGACTAGAGAGACAGTTTGCTGTGGCTGTAGCAGAAAGAACCATCTTTTCGGTCCCGACAATTGCATGCAAATCTTCTGAAGATCAGCGCCAAAAGGCCAAGGATGAAAAAGGAAAGAGGGCTTTTTCCCAGGCTGTCCATTGTGATGGAGATGCAATGAGCTAACTTGCCCAAGTGCTGTATCTTCACCAACCTCAGAGGTTAAGACACCTCCGGAGCTCCTCATTACCAAGAAATGAGATTGCGGCTGCCACCTGAGATTTGAGACGAGGACCACTTCGAAGAGGCTCTAAATTACGACCTTGCGTGCCGACTCCCCTCTCGTGATTTGTTTTGATAAGCCCCCGGCTCTGATCTGCGCAGCATTCACGCTTCTGCGGTGCCACTTGAGTTAGGCCTCGGTTCAATGGGAGGCAAAGGCTTCACTCAGAGTAAAAGCCTTTCACTGTCATTGAAAGCTGGCTTGAGTCGCCTAAACACAGTGGCCTCCCCCACCTACGCCCCCCCCCCCTCTCCACCAAACCACTTAGCATTGTATGTGATTGATTGGGATGTATTCCATTAGAAAGGGGGAGCATTCCATGCACACTGCTCTTTTGTAGTTGGCTCCAGCGGTTTGCAGCGGCAGGCGAAGTCCCGGGCCGCCCTTAGAGACCAGGTCGTGTAATCAGATTAAGAGCTAGTGCACAGACGGGAAGGGCCTGCAGCTGCGCCCCAACGGCCACCCACCCACCCTGATATTACTCCACCGCTCGTCACGTGCTTCCCTAGGAAGGAATCTGGTTTTTATCAGCCACAAATTTCCGGGTGTGTTTATCTTCCTCTATTGATGATAAGCCCGCTGCTGGCAGCTTGCTGACTGGTGTGTGCCCACGTTGCTAAGTAGTAGCGATGTATGGATTAAGAACCGGACTTTGAAATGAACGTTGGTAATCAAAATTAAATAAATGCTTAGATCCTATTTTGTCTGTCCCTTTACAGGTGAACAATTTATTGGCCTCTCTGCCATCTTTTTACCCCGACCTTGCAATGTTCTGACGTCTCCATTTCGGACTTCAGCCTCATTCATCTTTAATGAAACTGCACCTAATAATAATAATATAATAATAATAAAGCTTTTTATTTATAGGGCGCTTTTAAAGATACTCGATGCTTTACATAGAATTGAAAAGTTAAAAAAATTGCATTAAAATCATTTACATACAAAAAACGTTTTTAAAACGTACATAGGTATAAGGCATGAGATGTCTAAACACATACCACTATAATATTGTGTTTCTTATCTGCCCTGTATTTAAAGTGCTTATCGATATCAGCTAAATCTAGAAAAGAGGTGAAGTGTTTCTTCTTTTATTTGTCGTTATCGCTTCACATTATATTTGCATTTGCATTATTTCAAGTTGAAAAATATTAACAGTACTTCGTAATTCATGGTGGTGTAGTGCTGACATGAAAAGCAAAAAATTTCTGTGGTAATTATGAAATAAATGTTTCATAATTACATGTCTTGTCGTAATAATAAATGTCATAATAAATGTCATTATTTTTTACAGCTTACTACACTTTTTCATAATTAAGGGATGTTCTTATAATTACAACATATTTTTATTTCAACATGAGGTGTTTGTCATAAGATCTCATATGAACAGCATTTTTTTGGTAAAAAACAAGGTTAATTAACTAAGAGCCGTATTGGAGACAAATTAGCCAAAAGAACCGCTGCCCATCTCTAAGTAGGTTGGAGGATCTATTCACTGTGTACATGCTGTATGTTCTATTCAGCCTCAGGTGTACTTTCAATGAAAAATGTGATTTGAATTTTAAGCGTAGGCCAACTTCCTATACTGGAGCTGAACAGTAGAGTCCGTGTCTCAGAGGCTCTCCTGTTGGACCTCATTCAAAACCAATTAAGATGTGCCTCCTGGAACGGGATTACACACATATGATTGGAAGTCATATAACGTGTTATCTTATGCCAGTCACCATATGTAGGCTCCCGCATGCGTTGTGGAATTCGGCCTTTGGAATACAGATTTTCAAGGCCGGAGCCAACAGGCAGATGGGTATGAAGCAGCATTCAGACTCTGGAGCTTTAAAAAAGATTGAAATACCATTCAGGTGAACCATCTTAGGCATGTGGTGAAAAGGTATGAGTCACATACTTATTTTTGTTCTTGTTTTTCTGATTTTTCTGCTTTATTCGTGGAAAATCAGAAAAGTTCCACCCACTAGTTAGGACTGCTCCATCACAGCACAACCAACGCTGGGAGAGTAACTGCACAGACTAACGCGCTTGGAGGAGAATGCTAATCGTCAGTTGTGCTATGTCTGCTGGTTAGCAGCATAGGGCCACAGCTTAGACAGTTGTGGCGCTTGGGAGCTCCCGTCACTCACTTTTTACATGGAAATTCGAACCATCCGTGCCATTCCCAGTGCGTCACAACACAGCTATCTTGTTTTCCAAATTTATGGCCGTAGCCTCTCGAGTGCTTTGTCCCACCACCGGAAACAGAAGGAGTGGGAAGTGAAAGGGGCTCAGTGTTCAAGGACCTACAAAAAACGGTGCTTTCCCTTCCTCGGCATGTCAGTTGTGTTATTGAGCAGCCAGAGAGGGAGAGAGAGATAGAGAGGGAGAGAGAGACTGAAGAAATGTACTGTGATATAAATGGCAGTCCCCTCCTTTCACTGGCATACTTCTCCTCCCCTCCCCTCCCCTCCTCTTTTCTTTTCAAGCCTCGTATTTTTCGGAATGCGGCGTTTCTGTGACAGGGACCGGGAGTTTACAGGGGGTTTTGGTGTGGGAGGGGGGTGCTTGGAGGAATTGCATGTGGGAACAGTGAATAGCATCCCTTGGGGGATGTGAAGTGCTGTGGGGGTGTTAGCTAACACACTGTGTTCTTTATGTAGAGGTCTGGAGGGTGGCCTTCTGCCTCCTCCCTCCACATCCACACCCCAGAATCTTCCTTTCAGGCACCCGGGTGAAGGCTTTGGAGGGTTGGGAGGGTTGAGTGTGTGTGTGTGTGTGTGTGTGTGTGTGTGTGTGTGTGTGTGTGAGTGTGTGTGTGTGAGGAGGGTGGGGGGGTCGATGGCGTTTCTTTGTTGGTGAATTTTTTGTGAGAGTGTCAAGGCCGTGATTGTGTGGCCCTTTTTCCTTCTGGCTGGGACTGTGGGGAGGGCCGGATTGGTAAGATAGTTGGGACACACAGACAGCCTTGTTAGCTGGCACCCGCAGTGCTGGGCAAAGGGAGAGAGAAAGAAAGAGAAATGGGGGTCAGGGATGGGGGAGTGCTGGGGGCGCTGGCTATGGACCAGTCTAGCTAATTCATTGCATCATCATCCACTACCTCCTCCTTCTACTTTTCTCGTCACCACCCGCCTAAGCCCTGTTCATCTTTCGGAGTGAGCTTGATGATAATAGCACCCCCCCAAATCTTCAACATTATTACACAACCATCATACCGCGTCTGAAGGAAAGAGAGAGAGAGAGAGTTGTTAAACAGACAATTATCGATATCTCACCCCACTGCAGTTTCCCTTATGGCTCCATGAATGAGATACAGATGTCACACAGTGGCTAACGACAAATATTCTTTTGATAGATTCCAGAACGGTGCTTCTTCAGTGTGGAAATGTTCAAGATTCCCATCCTGCATGCCTAATTCGGAGCATACTTTGATGCTTTAATGAGATACGGTAAAGCCACAGACGAACCCTGTATTTTGCAACGCTGCCCGTTTAACGACGCCAGGTTTAAGGGCATCTGCTGGAGGGGTCTCGGGAGTGGCTGCATATATCGATCGATAGGATGGCAGAATAAAACCCAGGATGACTCATCAGGCTGAGAGGGAGCAGCCTGCTCACATGGAAAATTCTGGCACTCAGCAGAAGCAGATCCAGATGTTACTGTTTGTAGAATCCGTTGTACAAGGAAAGATGTTCATGCTGGTATCGAGGCTCATGTGAATTCCCCACTGACAGTTCACTTCGCTTCAGTTCATCTGTGTACTATAACTACTCAAACTTAATAGCTTTTAGAGCCTCATGCATCAGTGGTCTCAGTATATTACAGGCTAGAAGTTTGCCCCTTCCCCCTCGGATAAAAAAAAAAGAAGATATTCTGCTCATTAATACAATTAATTAATACAATGGTTATTGGGACTCTTATTTTGAAATGGTGTAGGTTTGTGTCTGTGTTCACACTGTCAGCTGTCCCGTGTTTTGTGATAATGTGAATTATGTGATTATGTATTTTAGTTGCCGGTTAACCCTCACAATGACCCTCACCTTCCCTGCTCCTCGTGTTTCTTGAATGTAGTTTTGTTTTGTGTTCAAAGGTCCTGGTCCCTATTTGCTTTCTGTATGGAGTCTGTGTGTTTCTTTAATTAATCCATCTATGGAACTCGCTTCACTCGCCGAGACCCAGACGTGACAGTAATGTAACGATGTACACTGTAAGTGCAATTTAATAGATGCAAAAGCTCAAACATTAATTTCTTTAAAATAACCACCTTTGACCTTTATCACAGCAGCACAGATTCATGGCATCATTTCCACCATTTTTTGGAAATGACTCCAAATCCTCCTCACACCTGAATGCTGTCAGTCCAAAGTGAGAAAGATTTTCTTTGGACTGGATATAATTTTGGCAAAATTTGGAAGAATACTTGCATTTGCTCTTGCATCTGCATTTTTTCCAATGATACATAAAAGGAATTAGTGCTACTTTTATTTTTTCATGACACAACACAATCTGACTTGTCTTCTTTAAAACCAAATGTATAAGCCTTTATGGCTAAATAATGTCTTTAAAAATACAGAAAATGTGTCACATACAAAGGAGACAAAACTTCTGGTCTGTGATGTACATGCATGTATTTAGGCATTCAGATGCCAGTGGCCTATGAAGTATGCCAGCTCAGTATTTTGAATACAATTACATGGTTTTAATCAATATGTACAAATGCTATGTCAACAATTAAATATAAACAAACCTTGGCCATGAGCAGATAACACATTCCTTCAGAGAAGAGTTTCGAGGATGAAACCTTAGCCGGTCACAGTAAAGACACACAAAACAGTATCAACTGGTGACAAAAGCTCCATCTGCAGGCTGAAGCCCAGCTGCTCATGTGCTGTATACTGCTATGACAGGGTTGCGGTCCTTGTGTAATGACCTTTAAAGGAACATTATCTGCAAAACATGCTGGAAGCACTTACATGAGCCTTATGGATAAATGACCGAACGGTCAAAAAGCAAGAGCAATAGCTCCAGCTCTCCTCCAGAGGCTCCACTGTAACAATACTCTGTGAGCTGCAAAGGTAGGAGAAAGAAACTACAATCACATAATCTTCTGTCGACTCCCTCAACCTCCACACCGCAGAATCCTCCCTTCAGGCGCCACGGTGAAGGCCTGAAGGCTTTGCATGGTTTAGTGTAGGTTTGGAGGGCAGTGGTTTGGTTGTGTTTCTTTGCTGAAGATTTTTTTGTGAGAGTGTCATGACCATAATTCTGTGACATCTTTCTCCTTCTGGCTGGGACTTTGAGGAAACCAGTTGATAAATGGAAAAAACCCAGCAAAGTGGAATGCGGACATTCCACTCTAGGACCTCCAATGTAACAAGAATCCATGAGCTGCAAGAGAAAGAGGCTACAATCACAGCCATTGCCTATATATTAATGGTATATGTGATGTATACACTTAAGGGTTATACAACTGTTCTCACTACTAATCTCACTGGACGCAAACTTGAAACTACCTTCACACTAGGGCATTAACTCTCTCTGCCCTTCTTTCCTCTCTCTGCTCTCGCTTGTGTACACAATGCAATCTCTGCTTCTGATTGGCTGACGCTGGCATGCGTTCCTTTGGTTTAACCAATTATTATAGTTCCTTCATAAAAGGGGTGGGGCCGTTGGCGCGAGGGGAATCTAAACTCGAGACCACAACAAGACGAGAGACACGCAGCAGAGAAGACAGACACACATCACATGTGTGGAGATCCTTCACTCTAGAACACAAACAGCACGGAGAGCTGCAGAACCTGCAAATCGGTGTTAAAGTACAGTAACAGAACCGGCGCTCTGCGTCTGAAACGGCTCCGCTAGCTAACATGCCTTTAAACCAGTGGTCCCCAAACACCGGTACCGGTCCGCGGGCTGCACAGAAAAAAAAACTTGTTAAAAAAAAAATAAAGCTGCGAGTACACACTGGATTTACGTTTATTATAATATTTTAAAGATACCCCCATTTTTATGCGTATCATTTATGTGTATAATATACGTATATTTATCTGCCGCTCCTTAAAGGCCGCGCCGTAAACATAGTTTCTGATATTAAACCGGTCCGTGACCCAATAAAGGCTTGGGACGGCTGCTTTAAACGACTAGTCGACACGACTTTAAGTCGTTAATGCCCTACTATATATATATATATATGTAATCGTTCAATGTTCTCTTATAACATTTCTGTTTTTATTAAGTTTTTATTAAGTTTCCTTTGACCAGCTATGAAAAAACAGGCTGTGGTAAAAATGTCAGAAAAACATTTCTTAACATAACACTTTTAGAGGAATTATGTTAAGTGTAAAATAAAAATTAAAAGTTCCGTAAACCAGAGCTGTCTAACTTATTTTCGCAACGGGCCGCTTGGGTCTAAATTTAAGGTCTTGCGGCCCGAAGCTGCTGGAAAAAACACCCATCTATCAGCATCAGATCCGCACAAACTGGAGCTTGGAAAGCTGCTAAAAACGGCACTGTTCTTCTAAATGTCTGCAACTTCAGTTTTGTTGTTGTTCATTGTTTTTTTCTTGACTGGACTTGACTAATACTGGTATGTTATTGCTAAACAACTAAAACTGGAAGAAAGGCGCTATTTCCAAACTTACGCGAGCGTTTACCGGTTTCTCTGTTGTGTTATCCAATATGATTGGCTGAAAAGTAGAGGGGGTGGGGTTTTATGGTTTCCTGTTGTATTATCCGGTATGATTGGCTGAAGAGGAGAGGGGGGCGGGGTTGCTCGCTGGTTTTATCTGGGCAAGATGCGGTTGGTCCGTAAGGCTCTGCTCCTTGGGGCGCTCGGAGGAAGAGGTTTAGCTAGAGCCATGGTGAGGAAACAAGTTGTTTGGAATGTTTATTGCTTCATTGTATGCGTTTGATACATGACATCATATCACATTTTCTGTCTGAAACGCGAGTTCGTTTTGAAGGACACTTGGTGTGTTTATTTTGGGAAAGCTCGCTGGTGTTCCCGTTAAATCGCTCCGGAGCCGACGTTAGCTTAGCGTGCCTTAACTTAGCTTCAGCAGGACTCGCCTGGGAAAATGCTGACTGTGTTATTTTACCGGACACCCTCTTCTCCTTATAATTGCCGGGAACTGTGTCTCAATATTGCTCAATATTACTGTGTTTACTCTGAAAGTGACCAGAGAGTTAGAGCTGAGAGAAGTTAGCGAACGCGAGCTACGATTGAAGTATAAAGTAAAAGAAAAAAATCCTGTCAAGAAGTCATTAAAGAGCAAATGCAGTTTGTTACTCACGGTAGACTCCTAATGCACATTATACAGCCAAAGTATTTGATCCGATTGATTACACGCTGTAGCAGAGTGTGTTTGACGGGTTGTAAATGTAGTCCATTAGCTTTGCTTTTATAATCTGCTGTGGTTGCTACTTAACCGCACATTTCTAAAAAAAAAACACGGTTGACTGTATAATGATGATACGACCAGAAATCATATTTAAACAATTTCCTTGCTTTCCAGTTTTTCCTTGTTCGTTGAGGCTGATATTGCGGTACCGATGCTAAGCTAGGCTAACCTCATTCACTCCAGACTTGTGAACGTTCTTAAAGGCACAGCAGCCCATTATTGTGAGCAGTGTTTTCATAATAGTGATCGTCATAAATCTACTGCGAGCCTTTTCTAGCTTTATGATGCAGTAGTGCATCATAAACCACATTGACGGGTCTGCCACACATCCGCGAAGAGCTGGAGACGGCTTGGGCGGGTTGAGAGTCGATTTGATGAAGTGCTGCATACAATAAAACGAGTGATTTCACCTGGAAAGTTAATCATCTAAGATCTAGATAGTACACGTATCTGGGTAGATAGCGAGATGCTTTCATTTAGAGCAGTTTCTTTAGAAGCTGAAGGTTCTTAGAAGGTTGGCAAACATATATGATTAGACTATTTTTTGAATATTCTTAGTTTTTCTGCGAGTTTGCAACACAAACATCGATGCTGCATATTAAGGCTGTACTAAAGTGTCCTTTTCATCTCGGTGTTTGTCAAACAAAGTAATGCAAGAAAGAACAGTGAGGTAAAAATGTTTAAAAAAGTCACATAATGGGCTGCTATTCAATCAGGTGCTTGTTACTAGGCAGTTTATGCAGCTGCTTTGAGTCTTTCATGCATGCAGGGATGCCAGTGTTGATGGTGTACTGTCCTACTTTATCAAAATAATAAATGGCATGGCTTACTTCTACCTTAAGGTTTAATTGTATGGCATGATTTGTTTAATCTGACGTTTTTCTGTCTTATCTCAAGTCCTTTGTGGTTTGGTTTTATTGGTGTGGTTTATTATTGTTACAGTCATATAACTGTAAATTTGCGAAAAAGTGATGTGCTCAGCTGTTCAGGAGTCTACTTGGTTGTTTGTTCTCGGGGTAAGCCTGTGGATTAGATTTAAATCTGTTTAGCTTTGACCATGCAGGCTTTCTTAATCTGTTTTAGCAACCGCATGAAATCCCCTAGGCTCGGGTTTGCTGCCGGTTTATCATCCCGGAGTCTTGTCTTCATAAGAGTTAATTGCAGAATAGTTCCTGTTCCGTACTACTGTTATGTGTGTTTGGAAAAACGCAGATGAGAAGATTGATTGATTGATGTGTTTGTGTGTTTGTTTGTCATAGCTATAGGCCAACATGATGATCTTTTCCATTATATTATTATAGTACTATTATAGTAGTATCAGTTACTTGTGTATTGTAAAAGCTAATTAATGTACTTTAACAGGTTATTCAGAGAACATTCAGAACCTATAATCGATCGAATGTTTCCAGGTCAATTATTTCGATTACTTTCCCTTTAAAAACGCTACCGCGTGTGGAGTCACGTGACCCCGCGGCGTTATGTTACGTTATTCAGTGCATGTAATTGTGACAGACCTACAGCTGTTCCTTCACATACAGACTTGTAGATATTTGGCGAAAAGCCAAGGTGGTGAGTCACCACCTAAGCCACATAAATTTCTTCCTAAATGTTGGGGAACAATTTCTATCATTTGTAATTTCCCCACGGGGATGAATAAAGTATCTATCCATCTATCCATCTATCCATCTATCCATCCATCTATCCATCTATCCATCTATCCATCTATCTATCTATCTATCCATCATCATGCTCTTTGCCATTGATTGCCTCTCCCTTCTTTATTGCAGTGTGCACAGGCCAGCGACTGGAAGAGCGCAAAGTCTATTTATGAGTTTTCTGCCAAAGACATTGATGGAAACGAGGTCTCTTTGGAAAAATACAGGTGAGAAGATTCACGGATTGTGTTTGTTTGTTTGTCATAGAAAATCTATAGACAAAAAAGATGATATTTAACATTATGATAAACTAGAGCTGGGCGATCAATCGAAAAGTAATCGAAATCGATTTTTCCAGGTTGATTACTTTCCCTTTAAAAATATAGAGAGTAGAGAGTGTGTGTTTAACGCACCTTTCATCAACCTCTCACTTGTAATATGTGAGCATATTTACTGTACAAAACTTGTCAGTGAACTATGAGGGCAAAAAGATAAAATAAATAAATAAAATAATGGTTCATTAATCGTGATCGAGTTAAAATGTTCAATTAATCGAGATTTTGATTTTGGGCCAAATCGCCCAGCCCTAGCACTTGTTATCATTTTGTAGATATTTGGAACAAATGCTCTTTCTGATTGACTCCTGAAAAAGATGGTTTCTACAAACCATTTATGAGGAACTGAGCTGCAAAAAATGATTTCGAATTCGCGCTTTTGTGATGTCACAAAAGCACATTTATGTGTATGTCTGTGTGTTCGGCCTACGGCTGTTTAAAGGGAGGCTGGAAAATAGTAATGTAAGAATGAATTAGAATTGCTTTTGGTTCATAAGCCCATGAACACATTGTGCATCACTGTGTTTTAATGAATCTAATTCATATCTTTTGATTATCACCAGGGGCTTTGTCTGCATCATCACAAATGTAGCTTCTAAATGAGGAAAAACTCCAGTAAACTACACTCAGCTTGCGGCCATGCACGTCACGTACGCTGAGAGAGGTTTACGCATCCTGGGCTTCCCCTGCAATCAGTTTGGAAAGCAGGTACAGCACTGTTACAGAATCTCCCAATCATTTCCCAAAATAAACTCTCTTTCTTGCAGCAAGGGAACAAGTCTAAGAGAAGAGCTGTTCTGATCTTGAGCGTGTGCTTGGTCTAGCAGTAAGCAGTGTGTGG
Source organism: Brachypetersius altus (assembly GCA_037974465.1). Lineage (NCBI taxonomy): Eukaryota > Metazoa > Chordata > Actinopteri > Characiformes > Alestidae > Brachypetersius > Brachypetersius altus. Next base: position 15,969,570 of record JBBPDB010000032.1, on the reverse strand, counting down.
GTGTAAGATCGTCGTTAGGTTCGTCAAAACAAAAGACTGTGTATCTTCTCCGTTCCTGGACACTTCCGGCTGCGTCGCTCCGTCCGTCTCTCAGAGACACAGAGAAGACAGTCCTCACAGGGGACAGATAAAACAGAGGGTACAGGATTATAAAACTCAAAGGTTTCTTAATGAAATAAATAAGAAATAATGATTTAATATCTAGAAAACTTTCCAGCACCAGTGTGGCCTAATTGATTGTGTGCCATGCTATTCTGTTTCCTGCACGCATTCTGGGAGCCCTGCGGTGTGTCCGAAATCGCGCACTAGCGTCAGTGCACTGAGGTTTAGTGTGTAGTGCGCACTGCTGTGGGTCAGTGCT
>JBBPDB010000032.1:15925366-15940795 GCA_037974465.1 Brachypetersius altus | reverse complement strand
TTTAGGGTAAGCAAAGCAACTAACCCGCTGTGGAAGTATGTAATATTTGTTCTTACTCTCGTATTTTGATTTGCTGTTTCATTGTAAAGTAGAGCTCTGGAAGTTAGAAATAGTCCGTTAGTTAAACACATACAAATACCCTGCATTTTAAGGTAGATGGTTAATATTGATTTTAAGTTTGTCCCATCGCTTGTTTAATTGTGAATCAGCGAATTGTTTGAAACTTTGAAATGTACTCGTGTAGTTTTTGTAGCTGTGCAGTCCAAACTCTTAAGGGATATGTACGACACTGCAGACTGCATCGCAATGAACCTCATCCCGTTTACAAATGTGTTGCAGTTGATTGCAACCTGACATTTTTCAAATACGAGTCATTAAAATCACATATATATCGGCGACATAGCAGTAATTCGTCTTCTGTGGTTGCTCGTGAGTGTTTCGATACCACGTTGGTCTGCAATATTCCACTATGTGACCGTAAATGCCAAGGTGTACCTGAACATGTTGCTCTCTTGAAGGAGCATATAAAGGAAGGTCGTGCGGTTGACTGCCCGGTGAGAGGGTGCGAGAGCGTTTTTAGAATTAAATCTTCCTTTACATCCCACATGTCCAGAAAACACAGAAACTGCTCAGTTAACAGCAGTAGTGATTCACAAAGGCATTTGACACATGTTAACTTGTGCAGCAGCTGATCAGTGTCATGGTGACTTGAATGTAGGTGCAGGCATATTGGAGGAATGTGAAACTGACTTGCAAAACTTCAGAGTTGTATCTGAGAAATGTTTGCTTGTTTTATATTGAACTACAAGGGCAGTTTCTTCTTCCAGCCAATTCAATACAGAGTATTGTAGAAGAGATGCAAAATATGCATAGCTTGGGACAGACATATACTTTGAATAAATTAAGTTTGCTTTTGAAGAATGACTTGTCATTAGCAGATGAGGACATAACCAAAATATGTGATACAATAAAGGAATCAGACTTGTTTTCTATGTGCCATACAGGGCCGATGTGAACGGCATACTCAAGAGCTCAGGCCTTTAAACAAGCATTCAGGTATGTGGCGCCACTAAAAATACCTTTAGGTAGAGATGAAAATCGGACTGAGCGATTTGTCTATTATGTACCCGTAAAAGAGACACTGAAATGTTTATTGGATTCAGATATTTGGCAGAATTGCATTCCAGTGTGTGAGAAAAGCGAGCTTTCTAATGTACTCTCTGATTGCACTGATGGTAAAATATTTAAATCCAGTGATTTTTTCCATGAAAACCCAGAATGCCTCAAACTAGTGCTATATGAAGATGCCTTTGAGGTGGTTAATCCTTTAGGTTCTGCCAGAAAGAAACACAGCATTTTTGCAGTGTACTTCTCTCTTCTTAATTTACCAGCTCATCTAAGGTCAAATACAGAGCATATGCAACTTGCTATGCTATGCAGAGAGAAGGACTTCAAAGGCTTTGGTCATGAAAAAGTGTTTTCACAGTTGGTTGCAGATTTGAAAAACCTAGAGGACAATGGAATTGCTTTGTCAGATCAGTCTGTAGTTAAGGGCACTGTTTATTGCATTGCAGGAGATAATTTGGGCTCGCATTGTATTGGTGGGTTTAATGAAAATTTCAGTCAGTCAAAGTATTTCTGTAGGTACTGTCTGATTACCAGAAATGAATTTCAGAGTGAGGAAGCAAATTCATGTGGCCCACTGCGCACTGTTGAGAACTACAGTTGTGCTGTTGATCAGTTACAGGCCGAGGATACAACAGACGTTCAAGGTGTAAAGTTCAATTCTGTATTCAATTAATTGAAGTACTTCAATGTATGCCAGCCTGGTTTGCCCCCTTGTCTTGGTCACAATATTTTCGAAGGTGTGCTGTCTTACGATGTTGCACTTTACCTCAAGTATTTTGTTAAGAAGAAGTGGTTCACTTACTCAACTCTTAACCGCCGAATTCGACAGTTCAAATATAGTGGCTCTGATGCACTGACAAAGCCTTGTGAGGTCAGTGCTAAAGGACTTAAACTTGCAGGTCAGGCCATTCAAAACTGGAATTTTTTAAGGCTGCTGCCTGCAATTAGTGCTACAACTAAAATATATTGTTGAAATAGTGTGTGCTCAGAAAATTTCTGTGTCACAGATTGCTTATCTGGATGTTCTTGTGCAAGAATATTTAGAGTACAGAATAGCAGTGTTTCCAGAAAGCAGCCTGAAACCAGAACATCATTACTTGCGACACTATCCAGAACTGATATTGAAATTTGGTCCACTGATCAGGTTGTGGACAATGAGGTTTGAAAGCAAACATAGTTACTTTAAGAGGTGTGCAAGGAATTTGAAAAACTTCAAGAACTTGTGTCATACCCTTTCTGAAAGACACCAAATGTATCAGTCCTATTTGTCAGCTGGGTCAGCACATCACTTAAACTTGCATATTCGAAACAGCTCTCCATTTTATTCAGACTTATACAGTGAGTCTGTAAAAGATGCAGTCTGTCAGTTTGGATTCCATGATACAAATACAAAGGTTGCAGGAGAGATGCAATTTAAGGGAACATCATTCAAAAAAGGTCAGTTTGTTGTCATTAGAAATGATGACTCCGTAGAGTTTGGTGAAATATTGCTAATATTTGTCAAAGAGGAGAGTGTTTACTTGTTGACCAAGGTGTTCCCAGCAGACTTACTTCCCAAGTATCATTTGTACTCACTGAAAAACTTGCCTGGATGCAGTGCCTGAACATTGAAGATTTGATTGACTTTTATCCATTGTCAGGTTACATGATGCAGGGACACAAGGTAGTTCCACTAAAGCACAGTGTATTGTCACATTAGAGGTTCTGTTTCTCATGGATACACAAGACTTGAAAGTTTGGATTATATGTTTGTAAAGGCTAAAATAAATGATGAAATGTTTTTTTCAGAGAATTGGTATGACATTTTACTTGTTTGTAATGTTACACTGTGTTACACAAAATTACTAAAACATTGCATGCATTACACCATTTTAGAGAAACCTTTTGCTTAAGTAACATTAAGGTAATTTTGAGCTGTGTCAAACATACCTGACCCAGCTCATAAAGGGTTTTAAAAATATTAGCTGTTTCATTAGGGCAGGGAGTAGTGGAGTCTGTGCAGGAACGTGGGTCCTCAGGACATGCTTAAGAGACAATAACTTAGAAGTTTAAACAGCACATGTGATGAAGATTGAAGATTTACAATGTACAGCAATCTGATTCTCATTACTTTTAGTTGTCATGAGTCATTGAATTCCAATTTCTGTATAGGTTTTTAAGATAAGTGTAAATTTATTTTTGTCTTTAGGTATGGATTAATCAACCCAAAGGAGTTTAAGCAGTGCTATTGCTGATGTGCTCCCAGACATTTCAGCTTCAGAACTCAATTTAGTGGTAGATACACTGAAGGCACTTGGAGTAGAGACCACTCAAGATTTTCAGTTTGTTCAGGAAGCAGATCTCCTTTCAGTATTGAGGCCAATTCAAGCCAGAAAACTTGTATCAGCTTGGACACGCACAAGTAAGTACATTACATCTCATCATTACATATGTTCATATAAAATAGTTTATGAAATGCACCTAGATATTTACTCAATGATATTCCTTTTTTCCTCATAGATGAAAATACAGTTGCGTTCTCAAGCCCCACAGTCAGTAGTCCTTCAACTTCATCATGTTCTTCAGCCTCACCGCTAAGCAGCAGCTCTCTACTTTCTCCAGACTGGGCAGAATGTTTTGAGGTTCCTTGGCACAAACTTCCTGAAGAAATGATGCAGTGTTTAGAGAGGAAGAAAAGATCAAGTCCACGACTACGGCGTGAAATGGTCAGACTTGTCGTTTCTGAAATGACAAAGGTCTGTAGTACTCCTAATAAGCAAAGTAGCGTAGCCATTGCCAAAAAGATGGTGGCCAAGTACCCAGCATCCTTGCAGGATGTCATTGAAGGAGACGTGGTTGGTACTGGATATCATTCACTGGTTAAACAGCTTCAGAATCGTGTTGAAAATGTGAGAAGATCTGACGTTCCAAAAATAAAAAAAACGCAAGCAGATATCAGAAAACTCGGACACAGAGGAGATCCCTGGTGAGCAAAAGGCAGCAGTTCAAGACACATATGGCTGTGTAAATTGGGAACAAAAGTTTATGCCCCTCAGTGAGACAGCTGAGAGCCAGAAGAACAAACAGGAGAAACTGAAGCTGCTTTCTAAAGAGACAAATGTAAACACAGAGGAAGTTGGAACACTTGTGAAATTAACATACTACTCACAACGCAAAGACATAAAGGGCCTTACTTTGTTGCACTGTACTACACATTTTCTGTGAAGGTTTAGCTGTTTTGCTGAAGTTGTTGAAGGAATTTTCTATGTTTTGGCACTGATATAATTCTTGTTTTGGAATTAGTTGTCAGACTAATGTTGTAAAAGCCCAGTTCTAAGCTAAAGAAAGTTTGGCATACATTGAGGGGTCAAACTAATGTCGTTTTATTTTAACCTGAAATAAGTTATTTATTTCAGTGAAATTGACATGCCTAAGCTGGCTTCCTCTTGACACGTAAGTAATGATTGCAAAAGCTTTCATTTATGTGCATATTCAGCATAATTTAATACAGTCACTTGAACTGTATTTGTTAACTTTTGAGTAACTTGAGACATTTGCTTTTTGCAGGAAACTAATTGTGCTCTTTGATGTTTCAACACTTCTGTGCTGGGGTACAACTTTTGAAAAAGTAAGTGTACTATTGCAATGCTTGTTCATACTGAGTTTATTTAAACAGCTTAATGTTTTTTTTAGATGTAGCATAGTTAATAGCTGGTAGCCTAGTGGTTAGGGTGTTCGCCCCGCTATCAGGAAGTCGTGGGTTCGATTCCCAAGACTGCTAGGCACCTCTGAGGTACCATTGAGCAAGGTACCGTCCCACACACACACACTGCTCCCCACACACTGCTCCCTGGGCGCTGTGTTCCTGGCTGCCCGCTGCTTCACTTGGTGAATGGGTTAAATACAGAGGAAGAATTTCATGCTGTTGACAGAATGGTCACTTTCACTTTTCACTAAACTCATCCAGCCATAAACTGAGTCGTGATGTGCGAGTCCAAATTTGTGATGTGCTGAAGACATCTTGATGTGCTGAAGCATTAAGATTAGCCCAAACCATGAAATACAGGTGTGTCCCAATACTTTTGTCCATATAGCCTACATGTAAAAAAACCACAAAATTCTGAAAGTTTAATGGATTGTTTTGCATTAGCTGCATGATATTTTTCTGTCATATGAGCCTTTTAATACCAGGATTTTCCGTTGCATGCCATAGACGTGCTTATTGTGGAAATATAGAAAGTACATCACAGAACATCACACCACTATGTATGAGCTGAGGATCATTCAAGGACGTCAGCACTGAGAAATGTAAGAAAGCTATATTTGTATTATAAATCATAGAACTAACATGATTCCTTTCTGCTGATGTGGGCCTTGACTGGCATAAAAAAGGCTCCACTTTAAGCAACTGCTTGTATGGCTTTGCTCAAACGCGGCTTGACCTTGGTTACGTGTGTGCATGGCTGGTGTTTAAGTATGTAGCTTGTGAGCTACATGTGTTAAAGTATATAATAGAATATGAACTTTTTTCCACACCAACACGTGCTGCGCAGGACTGCCGTGGTCCCAGTCAAGCACACGTACAAAGGCTCTCCCCAGAGCATCCCGGGACTCCTTCAAATTGGTAAAGGCTTCATTAGCCACAACCAGCTCCAGTGCGGAAGGAACATCTGTTTGCTAACTGCTAGCATCGTTACCCAGCCTTCTCCGTCTGCCTTACCGCCGACGTGGTCCCTTGTCTGTTAATAGAATCCTCATTAGGCGGCTGCTTCTTGATGGGGAACACTGCAGCCGAGCGCTGCCGCTCTCCCACTGGTGTCTATTAAGGTGGCCTTGCAGGGATGTGGTTTTCCTCACTGGGCTGCCTAAATAAGCTTACCTTGACCGAGGGGTGTGCCTTTCTGACCTTTCCCGTGGAAAGTTTTGGACGCGTATCGATTCCTTTCTATTAGGGATCATGTTGCAAGCGGTCTCTGATCTAAATATAATAGGCTATGGCCAGAAACAGCACTGGCACCCTCTCTCTGTGACACCTTGGTGGTGGGGGGGGGAGGTCAGAGCTTTTGTTTTTGCAGCTCACTGCACGCATGTGGCAGAGCGGACGCGCTTGAGCATTCCGGTGGCAGCGGTGTAATTTGATGAGGGCCCGAGCGAAGTCCATTTCTTGGCGTCAAAACCGATAAAGCTCCAATGCAAATTGAGCAAATAGGGGCACACAAAAGAGGCTGTTCGGAATGTGCAATCGCAGCATTGCAGGATCAGTACTGGCACATGCGGCTGTTTTGTTGGTGACTAGGCGGGGGAAAAAAAAAAAGAAAATGTTTTGGGCAGAAATATCAAGAGGTCAAACAGCGACGTGAAAGGCAATTAGGCTGATTATATAACAAGCCTAGTCATCAGTGGAGCAGCGTTGCCGATCCGTTGTGAATCAACTGGCCATGGCATCACTGGCGGAGGATAATTGTTACAGCCAGGTGGTAGCATGGTGTTGTTTTCCTGTGCTGTTGTCCTAATGGGACTCATCAGATGGGTGGATTATAGCAGAGAAAGATCAGCCGCCCATACCTTTAGCTAGTCCAACCCCAGATGTGTTAGAGATCCCCCCCCCCTCTCGCTCTCTCTCTGTTTGCGAGGGTGTTCAGTCTAGGCTGGCGTGAGAGCATATTCCCTTGAGCTGGGCAGCTCAGCTGTGCAGGCGCTCCACCCCGTCTGTATGCAGACTCCCGGGAAATCTATACGGCTACAGCTGTGTGCCCAGTGGCTGGCGTAAACAGAGAAGGATGGAGGAGGGAAGAAGGGATGAGAGGGGAGAAAGTCGGCATGCTGCTAGGAAAAAGGGGTAGGACAGCAAACAGAACTCTGAACCCTCTCTCGGCTATCGATGCCACCCCCTACCCCTTCATTTTCCTCTGCCCTCCCGGCCTGCTGGACGGTTTTGAACACGAAAGATAGATAATCATTGTTGTGACCAGTGATCCAGAAAGGCCACTTTTACTCCCTCGTTACAAATGGAACCTACTTCTAGCTCCCAGCCCAATTCCCATATCGTTTTTTTTATTAACCTTATCTAATTCAAGGTGCTAAAAAAGGGGGTGGGGTTAATGTTGATGATACAGTGTTTTACAGAGTATTTTATAGAGTAGAAACCTCTGTCTTTAGTGTTCAGTTACAACATTGCTTCGTTAAACACTGACTGACTAATCACACATGAGGAACCTCAATCAGATGCCCAGTATTCCAGCGGTTTGGATAACAGAGTGAAATTTGACCCATTTCTTTAACAAATGAACTGGATGAACTGGTTCTGAATTAAACAAAGGCTCTGATTCAAAAACCACATTTCTGAAAGAACCTATCCACACTGCATGGTATGGGGCTAAGCTACCTTACTAATTAGTAAGCACTGCAAACTGGGTGAACTACAGAGCAATTTTGGTGAAATTTAACTGATTTTTTTTTTTACTGATACAGTGTATAGTGAAGAACTACGCATTTTGGTTAAAAAAAAATGCCTATTTTTATAGTGTAAATCCTAACTATGCCCTCAGATCTGCTCCCAGAACACTTTAATGTAATTTTAAACCTGTATTCGAATTTAAATTCCCCTCAGAGATATGCAACTCGGAAGGCTGCGGGACAAGAGTTTACACACACACACGCGCGGCTCACGGTTTTCGGAGGGCATGTTGGAAAGGTCTCCTGGAGATCTAACGAACTGAGGAGTCTGAAGGGTCTGAGTGCTCGGAAGGTTGCAGGACAAAGGTATTGGGACACCGTGGCGAGGTGAACGGGTCCCTGTGTATGAAAACATCCAGAAAAAATATTTTTATTGCCACAAAAAAGCAAAAAAGGCAGAGGATATTTGCAGTTTCCGAGTTATTGTGGGGTTTGGTTCTCAAAAATAGGCATTTTGTGGGGTTTGGTTCTCTGCATGTGACTGAATCCGTGACTCCTGGGTGATTACTGTATAGCTGTATGCACCATTTGGGTGAGGAACACTAGAGACTTAGACACTGGACCTGATGACCGTATTTTAAGGACACTTTTGGATCACTTTCTTCATTTGTCAAAATAAAATGCATTTACAGTAAGATTTATTTAGAAAAACATGGAACAAAAATAGCACAAAAGGAGAAGTCGCTTCTTATGTCACTCTTTAGATTTGAACATCAAATAGCAGACAATAGCAACAGCTACTGTCTGCGCTGGGCTCACAATATGTTACTGAAGTCCCCAAGGTAATCTTCGCTTCACTCCTGGCTGTCTGTCAAGGTTCGACACATGAGAGAAACTAAACAACGTTGACTAAATTCTCCGAATTCAGAGTGGCATCAGATTCAGAGTAGCAGCTTTGGCCCACTGCCCCGGCTTCAGCCTCATGGAGCTGTCGTGACACTCAGGGGGTGAATAACACTCAAAATATGACACAATATCCAGAGGTATCAACACTGTCAACATGAATTTTCTTTCTGAGTTAAAATGCTAACAAAAAAATAAGCAGTACGCGACTGACGCGATGAATATTCATTCAACGTCCATCACTGTGTCACTCTGGTTCTGATTAACTCTGTGATTGAGACTCAAATTATAGACCATCAGCTGCAATTCAACAGTCCACCAGTCAAAATCGCTGCCCAGTTTGAATGCTGGTCTCTGGAATTGACAGTTTTTTAAAGCATTCGAGATAACATTCATTGTAATCTTTTTTTTTTTTTTGCCACGACAAAGTTTCATCAGCGGCTCGCACAGCGCTGTAGACGGGCAGTCGCTGTCATATTATTGCTCCTTAAGACCCATCCAGTGCATCTGATGCAAAAAACACATCTCATGTTTCTTGACAGACAGCTTAGTCAGTGGGAATTATACTCATCGCATTGAGTGGGCTTTCAAGGGAATCAGATGTGCACTTGGCCAAAGGGATTAGTGCATGGTTTTATTGCCAATATCCATTATGTATATGCGGAAGGAAGACTTTTCAATTGCGGGGATGTCCAGTTCGGTCCAGGAGGGCATTAGCACAGTTTGGTGATCTATTTGCTTGATCACACCTGTTAAACCTGCTAACTCATTTCTGAGGTGAATCAGATGTCTTTCAGCATGAAAAAATCTAACTGTAGTGGGCATTATCCAGGGCTGGAGCTGAAGAGCCTGGTTTAACCCGAAATATGGCATCAGGGGTCGATGATACATTCTGAACTAAGGCCAGATCCTTTTAGACGAATAGCACACTTTGGTGGAGAGAACATAGGCACGCCTATAATGGCCTAGACCTTTTATAGCTTACTACACCGAAGACAAGCAGTCGTAGGGCTGAGGCTCTGTACTAGGACCCATCATTCTTATACATTCCCTTAGGCAGAAGGAAAAAGCCTAGAGCATTCTCAAAGGTCTGGTTCAGCTGTCACCAGCACGTCTGCCCAAAGCCCAACACGTCCCAAGCCTGTAGATCAATGAATCCTTACCACAGTTTGTAAACTGTGAGCTTTTACAGCACCCTAGGGCTATTTATTCCGAACTGTAGGCATTTTCAAGCTTTCTATGTATATCTTTAGGAAAGCCCCAAATTTAACGCGGATCAGCAGTCGCGGTTTCGGTCCAGAGCAGATGTTTTTCTGAGAACCGAACTAATAATTGTTCGCTGAAACCCCGGCATTAATCCAGAACAGCAGACATCCTCCGCATTTTTTTGCTCTTGTGACGTCCAGGCCTCGTCCGCCACGGCCCTTCGTCCTCGCGCTGGGTTGCTAAGCACCGCCCAAATATAAACCCTGCACAAGGATGAGGGGGCGTGGTGGACGAGGCCCGGACATCACAGCCCTCAAGGCAACATATACATTTTCATACATTTAAGTGCTAAATTATAATATACTAATTTTGTAACGTACAAATGAATGGAAATTCAGCTACATTTTCGTGTAAAAAATAACTATACATTTTTGGTACCGTCCAGAGAACATACAGCAAGCGAGGGCAGAGAGAGGAAAAAACACACCACTAGGGGGCGCCTCTGTAGTCGACTAGTCAACTTTTATGCTAAAGCCCTCATGAATGTACTAGTTATTAGCTTGCTAACTTCCCAGAACACCAGATCGTCTGAGTACTGTTTGGGTAGACGAAGGGTTTTTTGGGGTTTAATTTCCTAGCAGACAGAGATATCCTGATAATCTGGGAATCAGAGCATTTCACAGTCAATTAGTTTGATTTTTTTATAGCTGGAATTTTGCACCACTTCTCATCCTATAGATTTTTTTTTTATATTAGCACTGTTTCGATGCTAAAACATTTATTAATATTCAATGTATTGGGCCTGTGTACGGCTTTATGATTTGTTAATTGGGGCAGAGTACTGGTCTTTTAAAACAGGATGGAACAATGGGACACAATGGGAGCAGCAAAATCGCCAGAATGCACAGGTAACTCGAATAATGTAATCCTTAATTAACTTGTCCTTGTTAGGGCCAGGGAGCACAAAACCAAGTATTCGAATAGAAATGACTATTGCAAGTTCTTTGTCTAGTAACCTTGCATACTTGCTGACAAAAATACGAAACATGTTACAGTCTTGCACAAAATCACAGTTAGACTGAACTGTAGGCCTGCGTTCATTTAATAGAATATAAGAAGGACCTGAGCAGCGATTGGAACAGGTACCCTTGCATAGTCCTAGTGCATACATGCACACATTCTGGCAGCCTGCACCATAATCTGTATAGCTGCAATGGCACAGAGAAATATATGGCAAGGTTGTTTTATGGCACAACACTATTTATGACAGATACCGTGTTAAACATGACCAATACACAAGCACGCATAGTAGAAATAAATCAAAAACTGGCGCTTTAAGAAGGTTCAGCCTGGATTGCTGACCTAGGCCAGATTGTAGTGGCTTTTTGAAGAGTAACAGAGGCCAAGTTTCCACTGGCTGCTGCTCCCACGTGCCTCAAGTCAGGGGGTCAGTGTTTCTATGAGGCCCTTCAGGTTTGTCCATGGTGCCGCGTCCGTGTGCCATATGCCGCGCGAAGAGACTGCATATGGTCTGAACAGGCGAATTAAATTATACGCGAGATGTTACACGAGACACGTGCGTGCCTTCTGTCCCGAAGTGGCAAAGGATGTTCTGTTCGCTTTCAGAAATGTTACTCAGTGTTGCATTATCGTGACCTTGTTTCGCTTCACGACAAGGTAAAGCCAAACTTCCAAGCAAACAAAGTCATTCTCTGTAGCGAGTACTGAGCAAGAAATGCATGAAAAACATCTCTGTGTGGCCATGAATGTGCGTAAATATCGTGACTCATTTCAAGATGTGAAATTGCCCCTCTTTGTGTGTGTGTGTGTATGTGTGATTGCATTTCATCCACACATGCCATGGCCGTGACGCCTGTCCTAGAGCTGCATGTCTTTCCGGGAGGAATTTTAATGCAGCTCTCTTTCCCATTGAAGTACACTTCGGTTTTTTTTCCCGCGTGATTCCAGCGGTGTGATTTCAGCCCTCTTGACATGCTGATTGGTCCAATTGGGGGTCCACTCTTTTTTTTCTTTGCGAATCTCATCCTGCAAACATGTCATTTCCTTTGCAATCATGCAATCAGGTTATTTATTAGCTGTTACGGCACACAATGAAGCTGCAAGGCTGGTGGTGTAATTATTAAAGACATAGGTGAAGGGATTATTGCTGCAGTCTGTTGTGACGGGCGAAATTAGGACATCGATATGATGCTGCTGACCCACTGAATTAGAGCCGGAGAGGTTCTACTGCACAGTGAATGGCTGCATGACTGACTAAATAAGAGGAAGGATGATACATGACCATGAAGGTATAGCATGTCGACGTTTACCATATGACAGCTTGTCTCACTCACACCCCCCCCACACACACCCACTGCACACCACACGCACAATCACACACTCTCAGTGTGAAGCTCAGCCACCTTGCACAACATGATTCCGCCGCCATGCAGTGGGGAATAGACGCGTTAGGCCTAGCATCGCCTGTGCGGTTCGTTTTCAATCTTTAAAGCATTCGAATATGGGAAGGCAGCAGGCTCCTATTTTAGGCCACTGTTTGCATAGCATGTCTGTTTGAATTAGCCAGAGCATGCGCATGTTGTTCTCCTGTAGGGCTCGTTATCACACTGGCCAGGGTCTGCTAAGTGGCCTCAGCCAGAGCCGTCCCAGACCCCCCCCCCGACCGACAAGCCGACTGTCACTGGAGGCTCGCGAGGAGAAAGCTGTTTGCCTGGTCAAACATTTACCTGTTAATGCCTGTCCAAACACCATCGAAAAAAAGTCAATATTGGCACTCTGTTGCCGAAATGCGCATAAAAGGAGAAGCCTTTTTTTCCTCTTCCTGAGAAAACAGAAGGAATTGGTCGAGAGATTTGACAGATTTCGCATGATGTTCCAGGAGTTATTTTGAGCGTCGGCTGTTGCTGCTGTCTGCTTGCTCCTTTCTCTTTCCTGGAATAATGTGTTGTAGCACAGCTATTCAGAGCTGTGAAGGAGCAGAAGTGCTCGGTGCGCTCCATGCACTGCCTTTGGTGCCTAATGAGGAGAGTATGTGTGGAAAAGGGAGCGAGAGGGAGGGAGAAACAGTGAGAGAAGGGAGAAAGAGAGTGAATATCACAGCAATGGCCCCGAGGTATTTCTCTGCGTCTCATAGTGCAAGAGTGGGAGTCGGTCTGCCTGAAGATATGTTTGCCATTTAATCTATGGCTCTGTGTGTGTGTGTGTGTGTGTGTGTGTGTGTTGTCTTAATTTTTTTTTAAGCTCCTGCATGCCCTTGGCTGCATCTTTAAATCCTAACGAGACAGAAATCTTTAAAAGCTCAGAGGCTGCACTCTTTTAAAAAACGGAGTATTGGATTGCTCTTAAACTATATGGGCCCTTTTTTATCAAGTGACCAATACATCAGTTAGCAGGCGTTTACCTATTACACCAGTGCAAAACTGGACCTGATTTATCACAAGGCCATCGGGAGGCAGTCGCTATCGTCATATTCACACAGTTGAGGAGAACAAACCTTTAAGCTTCATATACATAACATCTGAAACATGCACTAGTGAGTGGGTGCACTGTGTGTGGTTTCTGTTGATGAGAGGGTTTCAGTGAGGTGCACAAAAGCAGTTAGAGATCCTCCTTGTGAAGACATTGAAATGTCCAAAACACAGCTTTCTGTTTATCCCACAGATTGCACAGTAATCACAAAGCCGATTCATTGAGGACATACATTTTAATAGAGTAATTAGTTATAATCAGGGCATTTGTGGCAGCCCTGCACCATGGCCCTTCACTGTAGATCCTGGTTCAGGGTGTCACGAATTGAATTGCCTTGTCTATACAATCTCCCATGTGCTATGAATAGGAGCTTTCCCGCCTTCCGCGTTTCACAGTCGAATCGATGTATGCTGTGCACGGCTATCATTTTGCCCCTTGTGCAAGTAAGATTACAGTTTTGATTCATGCTTTTCAGAGCACGACCTCGTTTCGACTCGCACACTCCTCCTCTCTGAGCCTCGTTGCCGAGTATGCCCATGGTGGGGTTATTTTCAGGCTTCGGCTGACTTGTCCAAAAATAGACGATAGACATGGCTGTCTAGTGCGTACCCTTGGCTTCAGCCTTGCTCAGTGGTAGGTTGTTTTTTATTGCCCTAAAAATATCTTCTCTCTCTCTCTCTCTCTCTCTCTCTCTCTCTCTCTCTTTCTCCTGGATGTAATGCAAACCGAGGGAATCGTTTATACTCGACACACTGGAGTGAACCCATTTGGCTGCAATATGCAGGCAAGGAATCAGAAAAACACTTTAACGGGTGTTGAATCTAATGAGATTAGCAAAGAGGCTTATGCAGACAAGACATTGAGATAAACAGTGATAACCCAATAATAACTCATTATTCCTTCCATCTCTGAATCAGCAAGAGTCACAGCTCACTGGCGTCTCGTGTTGCTGTACGGAGTTGTCGTGCATGACTGTCTCTGTGCTGTTATTATTATTTTTATAGCCCGGAGAGAAAGAGGCTGCCAACACAATGCCAGTGATGCTCGGATGTGTGCTTATGGGGGGGGGGGGGGGGGGTTCTGTGCGTTTCACGCAGGCTTGCCAATGCAGACAGGGCGATGGGACGTCCCCTAGACAGAACGGGAAGAAGGGAGGGGAGCAGGCCGAGGAAATAAACGAGGGCATCAAGCAGGGAGAAAGACAGGGCATCATAAATGGGAGTAAAAAAGACAGCATGATTCGGTGAGGGAGGACGGGAGGGGGTGGAGTACAGAGAGCCGAGGGAAATGGAGAAAAAGAGAGGCAAGAAGGGAGGAGAGAAGGAGGGATGAGGCACTCCAGGAGAACAAGCAGGCATGGAGAGATGCCGCAACAGAGTGGCGAGTGAGAGAGAACCTCGAATACTAGAATTTGGGAAACTAAAAGGATATGTTGCTGGTAAAACAGAGATGAGATGTGTTTAAACTGCAGAGATGAACCTTTAATAAATGCAGGCTGTAATATTTCACACTTCACCTCACTGAAATAAGCAGGAATGCGTTTTATTACGAGTTTTTACTGAAAAGTTTACTGACTTTAACACAGGCCTGCTGTCACACTCTTCTTCAGAATGTGGTCAAATGGACTTCAGGCCAAATATTATCTCATATAAGCTCATCTAATCAACGAGTCTAATCAACTTTATGCTGAAGTAGAAAATGAGCAATGATTAGTCTATCAGTTTCAGTGGCTATAACCAAAAATGGATTTCGTTATTAATGTTCTACATGGAGGAAAGTATGTAGTTGACTGAACAGCAGTAAAAGCAAATTAATCAATTCATGAATTCAGACGCTTTCTTATTATCAGTCTGCATCATGACAAAATAGCATTAAAGGATGAAGTTGGCTTCTTATTTGGAGCTGTAGAGCTGTAAGAAAAGTAAAACCCTCACTGGCTAGGTCACTTAGCCCACCAGTCAGAACTTTATTGTACAAATCTAGTATAATCTAAGAAGTTTCATATTTAACAGTCACCATTGACGTTCCTTTGTTCGTTTCCTAATACTGTGGCACGATATACACGTTGGTATACAGTAATCCCCCGCTTTTTGCAGGTGTTACGTTCCAAGAGCACCTGCGTTGTTGTGTTTTGGTAAAAAAAAAAAAAGCCTAAAAATGCTTATTTTTATAGTGTAAACCCTAAATAAGCCCCATAATTTCATTTTAAACTCAGTTTAATGAATTACCCTTAAAGAAAATGTAAAGGTAATTAAATAATCAAAATCAGAAAACTTTATTTCTTAAAAAAAGTTAGCATTAGCGGTTAGCATTTGCAGCGTGCAAAGA
>JBBPDB010000032.1:15907264-15919904 GCA_037974465.1 Brachypetersius altus | reverse complement strand
TACTGCCCTCATTCATACTGTATAGAACGCACTGTTTTAACGGTAGAGCAGTACGTTCTAATTCAAATGTAGCACCTACTCTAGTAGTATGCGATTTTAGATGCAGCCTTGGTTTGTTTGAGGAGGAATTTATTGCATTACGCCCACCTAAAAGCTAAAAGACTACCAAAAGTCTACCCTGTTCTCATCTGCTGCCTAATACCTTATATCAGTGATTAGATCTGCCCCAATCTAGTGCATTTGAAAATAGATTAGAAATTTTACTTAATTCATAAAAGTTACTTGCATCTCAATATCTGGATCTCCTCCAAGCTATTTAATGGTCGGGGAAACAATAGTCACACAGAATGAAGACTTGTTCTAGCCACTGTTGGTGCACTATTGGACACTCTGTATTGATTCTGCAAATGGCAATTGTAATAGTAAAGATAGGGTGGTAAGCAAATTCCATTTAGATGTGTTAATCAAAGGCTTTGCGACTCAGTTCAGGTGCCTGTTCCATTGTTTATGATGCAGCATGTTAAGAGAGTGCAGCACGTAAACAGCATCAGCCGCTTCATAATCCCCATGCTGACGGCATCTGAAAGAGAACTCTTTCATGGGAGTCGTGTGAGGGGGCAGCATTTGGGGGGGCTACAACGTTATTTACCCTTTGTGAATGCAAAGGAATTGATTCAGAGCCATCGCACAGACTAATCTATGGTGCTTTGATTTCGTGAGGGAAGCAAGGACATTTCAGAAGGTCTGTGCCCGGCCCAAGAGACAATTTGCTGCATAATGGGAGCCTCGCTGCTGCTGTCTCAGAAAAATGAACACAACACTGTGCCGGTTAGCTGCTAGACTGCACCTAGCATGAGTCGTCGCTGTGTATGTCGTAGCTATGGAGACAGCAGGATCTGAGTCACAGAAATGAGTGGAGATAGAGAAGGATTAGCTCTGGTCAGATGGGCTGTTTGCCCGTTGCTCCCTCACGTGGTCTTTTAGGCAACTGGATGTGGGACCTCTGCAAAGGGGTGTAAGAGACGTTGGGTGTGACTTACATGGAACTTTAGTGCAAAAGACTGCTGAGAGAAGAGGCCGGAGAATCAGGGTGGCATGAGGAAGCGAGAAAAGAGACGGTAATGACACGTTGGACACAATGAGAGACGATCCCGCCATGGGATCCCTGTGCTATATGGCAGCCAGCAAGACATGAGGGATTTAGCGGCCATGCTGGGGAGATGCTCGAGAGAATAAGCCCGGAGCGCCGCCAAGCTAAAAAGCCATAATCAGCAGTGAGACTGCGTGAATTTGTGAGTGTGTGGAGCAGCCAGTAGAGACTAGAGTAAAGCTTATGAAGCTGAGAGCTCCTGGAGTTCTCAGAGAGTGACAGCTCTGCTCCAGCTCTTCCAGTTTGCTGTCAGACTGCCCCCCTTTTTTTTAAAGCTTGCTAATCAGTTCATACTCATGGAACCAAGTCTGTGTAGCCATGTGTGGACGACATTTAACTAGGGGTTACACACAGCCGTATGTGTTGTTATTGTGAGAAATTTATCACGCTTTCTAGAGCAGCACTGGCCAATTGCATGCAAAGCAAAACAAAAAACAGCTTCAAATGAATTAAAGAGAGGCAAGAAATTAGAAACTGAGTGTTCGCCTAAAAGTGACTCATAATGGTTTCCCTACAATAACCCCAAAATGGTGAACAAGAAATAGCCTCATCCACAAGAACATACACATTATATACTCATCAGCATTAAACAAAGTATTTTAGACAAAACAGCATGAAGCAAGTCTATTGTTTGCTACTTGCCATGTGTATGATTCATCGCATTGCATTTGGCTGGCTGTCGTGTTCCACAGATTATTACTTGGTGATGGTTTCCATTTTTACTCTTTTTTGTGTTCTGTTGGACAAAACAGATTAAACATAAGTGTTGAGTGAGATGAGGAAGGATGAATCAGCTCCTAAACAGCATCCGACTAGCAGGGCGTTAGCCTAACGTGGGAACTTGAGTTTGCATTTTCATAGCAGACAATACAAGATACGTTTGTTTTTTAGTTAAGAATGAACCTTGTTTTAAATTGCAACTGGATTCATTTCTATTGATAGTTGTTATTATTATTATATTTTAATTATTATCATCATTTCATTGGTACAGTAATCCCCCGCTTTTCACAGGGCTTACATTCCAAGAGCACCCACGCATGGTGAAAAACCGCATTGTTGTGTTTTGGTAAAAAAAAAAGCCTAAAAATGCGTATCTTTATAGTGTAAACTCTAAATATGCCCCCAGAATACTTTAATTTAATTTTAAACTCAGTTTAATGCGTTACCCATAAAGACAATGTAATGGTAAATAAATAATCAGAATCAGAAAACTTTATTGCTTAAAAAACCATTAGCATTAGCGGTTAGCATTAGCGATTAGCATTAGCGCTCAGCAGCGTACAGAGACTCGTACACAAAAGAAAGGTTGAAATAACTCTCTCTACCCACAAGTTTGGACAGAGCACAGCTTACTAATACTAAATAAACTGAGACCAGGTACAAGACATGGAGCAATCATGCTACATGCTGCAGCAGCTGCTTCTTCTTTTCATGGTGGTTGACAACTTTTCAGTGTATTAATACAGTTCGGTTCTCAGAAGAAATTCTGATCCGTGTAAAACTTTTAGCTTTCAGATTTAAAATCAGTGATTGAATAGCAGAAATATAACATTTTTAATGGGTTAGATGGAAAGAGTTAGGGTAGTAAATTGAGTGGTAGCTCATAATGCTGTTGTGTTTTATTTACTGATTTTTACCTGATTGAATAAAAAATACTAGTTTTTTGTAGTTATAATTTATTTTTATCTACTTTTGTTTTCGGACCACGTTGTCTTTAAAAAGTGGTGCAAATGGGGTTTTTTTAGTCAAAAACCATTTGCCGCTAATAAACACCCTAGCATGAGTCTTTCCCCTATTTATCAAATAGACCTCTTTAAGTATCACAGTATCGTTTTTTGTCACATTACGGGCAATTTAATCGGATCTATTGTAAAGAGATCAGACTGAACACAATCAACATCAGTGAGTTTAACGTTTTATCACTGTGTGCTCTAATGAATTACCTGCACATGATGTTAAGTTTTCCATGCCCTGTCCCTTTAAGATGCGGGTGTGGTAATTATGGGGGTGTGGTCTGTTGTAATCAGAGCACTGTCAGCTCAGGAGCTGTGATGTTGTGCTCCCTGTGGCACAAGGTCACTGGTTTATACCTGCAGTGAATTATCCCTGCCTTCAACCAATCGGAGCATCTGCTATGCAACCATTTAACTAGCGTCTTGAGAGGGGGCAGGCGGTCGAGGTCGACAAAGCCCAGCAAAGCAGCAGCATTTTAGCTGGGCCAAATGAGTGATTACCTCCCAGCTCCTGTCATAATTCACCATGACCTCAATCTGCCAGCAAAGCCGCTCACTGATGGATAGGCGCATGGTTTAGGCACTCGGCACCCATGTCAAGCATAGTTTGATGGAGTCCCCTCTACCAGTAGCGTATACGATGCAAACAAATCTGATGGCAGACAATAACAATGCAGGGTACACAGTATACAGGTGCAATGATGAATGGTAGAAATCTGGTGGAGCAAAGTGGCTGGTGGAAATGGTAGAGTTACCAAAAAAATGTATAAAATAAAAGAAATATTTCACCATAAGGAGAGCTTTTCGTTGTGCACAATCAAATCCATAATTTGCATTTTATTTGAAGCAATTTCTCAATCAGCAAGTCATTTGCATCTGCCATACCCTGGCGAGGTGACCCTCACCTAAAATAATTACTTCAATCA
Source organism: Brachypetersius altus (assembly GCA_037974465.1). Lineage (NCBI taxonomy): Eukaryota > Metazoa > Chordata > Actinopteri > Characiformes > Alestidae > Brachypetersius > Brachypetersius altus. The sequence continues at coordinate 15,916,095 of JBBPDB010000032.1, read as the reverse complement.
ATCAGTTAGTCACTGAGGCAGTATGACGTCTTTCCATCCTCTTTAGCTCTGCTGCAACAACGTTGGACGCTCTGCGTGAGATATAGAGAGCATATTCAGTAACACAGACAGCTTGCATGGTCCAAATTGGAGTGGAAACAATAGTAAATACTTAGTCATGTTTACACACACCCCTACCCCTAGCCAGTGTTACTGGAACACTCATGCTTCTCTCTGCCTCTAGCCGCTCGGCTGAAGAAAAGGAAGGGGTCACAGAAATGCAAAAATGGATGTGTGGCAGCACCTTTATAGTAAAATGTAGCAAATGTCGAGGGTTTGGGTGGCTTGGCCGTAAGATACTGCACTCAAATCTTTGCTCAGCCTCTACAGTGTTTCCCATCAGTGATGCTGAGGGCCGATTGGACGAAAGCTAGGCTGTTATAAACAGACTGAGGGCAGGGACGGGGTTGCATCTTCCTAGGCCGGGGGGGTGGCCATCTTTCATCTCGCAGCCACCCTGCTAATGCTTTGGAGAAGGAGTTGATATCCTTGACATCTGCTCAGCTCGCCCCGGGAGTCTGCCGTTGCCCTGTCTGTTTGTGGAGCCTCTCCAATGAATGAAGCACCCTGCAACTTGTTTTTTCTCACACACACACACACACACACACACACACACTCCCAATCCCATATCTCTACGCCCGCACGCAGGCACTAGCACACATCCTCTCTGATCAAAACTCCCCAGCCTACGTCCTTCAGGAGTATTAGCAGCATGCCGGTGCAGGGGCTGATATTGTACTCTGCTGCACAAACTCATTTTCGCAGATCCTCCTCAGTACAGGAGGCCCAGTGCGAAGGCAAAGCTCAGATTATACACAAAGCAAAGCTCCATCTACTAGAGACTGAAACACAAGCCCTGCGAATATTTGCACTAGTCCTGCTCTTTATCATTTGCCCTGTAAAAAGTTATCTTATGGGAAATTAGGGAGACCTAAGTGGTCGGTAAAGTTTTTCAGTGTGCACTGGGGCAGAGTGTAGTGTGCAGGGGCTGCTGATCAATTGTGCAATCAGGTGGGAGATTGCCCTTAGGATGCTGAGCCAGTAGGCATTTAAGAGGCTAAACTGAAAAAAAAAAAATCCCAGTATACTGCTGCAGTGGAAAAAAAACTCACATATTTGAGCTATGCTGGGCTCTCCAATGCATGCGAGGCTATATCTCTCTTTCATTTCTGAGGCATACACAGCCATCGTACAACGGTATTATTGCACACATGCCGCTTCACCTGCGTATTTATAGCCTCCCAGTAGTATTGCATGAGCCGGCTCTTGCTCCATTTGCAGCAGAGCGATTACTATGCAGTAGTGCTTGGTAGTAGTATAGAGCAGCCATTAAAGTGGGAGGGAGGCCTGACCCTCCTTCAGAACAGCCCAATCGGTACTTGCTGTAGGCATGTATGGACCACCACACTGTTCTGTACCTACGCACAGAACCAAGGCCTCTTCGTTGCAGGGAGGCTGGACCGGAGGGAGTGGGCGGGCTTGTTCGGATCGGAGAGGTAGATACGGATTACAGCCATCTAGCCAACGATCAGAGGCTTTAAGTGAGACTGTACAATGGCATATCCATGTATAAATGTCCATATGAAATACTTGGAGCTCATGTTCATGTGCTTTAATGCCCACCCGAAATAATGGGAGCGGATGCAGCTATTGCACTGAATTCGTGTTTATAATGATTAGACTTTATCACTTTCATCTGTTGATGAGCTTGTAGCATCATCTAGAAGGATTATTTGAATGTAAGATTTTAAAAGACAAGTACATTCTCTGCTTAATACACACACCAGTGTAACATTGGTCATTTAAATCATGTCTTGGCAGTCAATAACACGGACATCCACTCTTTCAAAGTGATTAGTGACTGAAAGCTCTTCACTCTGGAATTAGCAGTTTAGCTCCTTGTCAGAAAGTAATCTTTATCTGAGATTTCTTCTCCCTCCCTCTCACAGGTCTGTTCCATCGTGCCATAATCCAGAGTGGCTCAGCCCTGTCCAGCTGGGCCGTCAACTACCAGCCGGTGAAGTACACGAGGCTGCTGGCGGAGAAGGTGGGCTGCAATGTCCTGGACACCATGGACATGGTGCACTGTCTGCGGAAAAAAAATGCCCGTGAACTCGTGGAGCAGGACATACAGCCGGCCCGCTACCACGTGGCCTTCGGGCCAGTCATCGACGGCGACGTGATCCCAGATGACCCTGAGATCCTGATGGAGCAGGGCGAGTTCCTTAACTACGACATCATGCTGGGCGTCAACCAGGGCGAAGGCCTGCGCTTCGTGGAGAACGTGGTGGACTCCGAGGACGGAGTTTCGGGCAACGACTTTGACTTCTCTGTCTCTGACTTTGTGGACAGCTTGTATGGCTACCCGGAGGGGAAGGACACTCTGCGGGAGACCATCAAGTTCATGTACACAGACTGGGCTGACCGGGACAACCCTGAGACACGACGCAAGACCCTGGTGGCGCTCTTCACCGATCACCAGTGGGTAGAGCCTTCAGTGGTAACAGCAGACCTGCATGCCCGCTACGGCTCACCCACCTACTTCTATGCCTTCTACCACCACTGCCAGAGCCTGATGAAGCCCGCCTGGTCTGATGCAGCACACGGAGACGAGGTGCCCTATGTCTTTGGCATCCCTATGATTGGGCCCACTGACCTGTTCCCCTGCAACTTCTCCAAGAACGATATTATGCTCAGTGCTGTGGTCATGACCTACTGGACTAACTTTGCCAAGACAGGGTGAGTGTTGGCATTTACAGTTTCGTTTCAGTTTCAAGTTTTATTGTCATGTACATATAACAATGTAGCATCATTACCGTAATGAAATACTTAGGGTCGTGTTGTAGTATATAAGTATACGGATAAAAAAAAAATTGAATATATCTATGAGTGTAATATATTTGTAACATTTAGAGAACAGGTGCAATAGTAAGAACATATCATTTTAAAGAGTGTTTAGTATTTAAAAGTACAGAAAAGGTTTAATATTTACAGTATTAATAGACTGTCTAGTGCAAAATGATGCAGTGAGGGTTTAAAGTGACGTATCGTTTATGCAGAGCCAAAAATGTACGATTTAAGACAGCCCGTGTTCAAATACTGCAGATGGGTTTTTTTTTGTGCAGAGCAGCAATCAAAAGACTGAGGATATTGATCAATAATTTAGCACGCTCGTGCTTTCTGTATGTGCAAGAATATCGTCTCTGTCAGCATGTGGAAATGTGTAGAGCAAGAATGGGACAAGGGGTGAAAAGAGAAAGTTATCAGGGAAGCATATCACATTCTGGCAGTATTGATCATCGCACCTCTCCGCAGTCAATCACTGACTCCCTAGCTGACTTGACTTTTTTCCCCTCTGTTTTTGCCCCGACTCGCTCGGCTCAATTCTGCTCAGAGCCCAAAGCATTATGGATTTGTATGAGGAGAGCTTGTAATCAGGTCTAACAACACAAATCTAATTTGACGACCACTGTTACTAGCGAAAAAAAAAATTGATTGGTCATGCCTCTGCTTGTGTAAACTTTGCTATTTTGCCATTCACAATGAAATGACACTGCCTGACATTTATAAATCATTCTCCGAGTGCCGAGAGCACGCAGTGAGAATACGATAGAATACAAATGCTAATGCTAAAATATTAGAGCTTGACTTTCTGTCAGGGTTGCCAAAAATTCTACAGAGGACTCTTCAGGCAAAGAAAACCCCTTCAGTCAAACAGCTGTCTGGGCAAAGTCAGAAAGCTTAAGGGCACTCTACATTTTGTATATTAATTTGAGATGCTGCGCATGTGGGTAGCATCTTGAGCAGCACGTTTTCACAGCCGAGGACATCGTGTTTCTGCCATGGTATCCTCCGTGGGCCTCTGAAATGCTTAAAAAATGCACTGTGCTGTTCGTCCAGTAAAAAATAATCCTCTACAACTTCAATGGGACGATCCACCCTTGAACTTTTGACCTCCACATCCTATTAGCCTTTGGGTATGGTGCATCCCTACACTCTGCAGGGAGCTTACCTATGTGACATTAAAAGCGCACTCCTTTAAAACCTCACCTATCTAATGGCCTGTCTTTGGCCGCCCTGGGTTGAGTCGATGCCCGGCACTCGTGGCACACGCTTCAGGCCGGCAGCTTTTGATAGCGCTGGGCCTCGGAGTCGTCCCATTGCAATGGCATTATTGTGGACGAGGGGATTATATGTGGTCTAGCGGCGGCCAGCCGAGCTCACAGAGCACCGAGGATTAGATGCCAGGATAATGGAGAAGCCCAAGAGCTGTTCAAAGGGTAATTTAGCACAGCTGTGGGGAAGGACCCTACCACTGTAGAGGCACAGGGGAGGGCAGGGTAAATCCCAGTCTTAGTATATAAACAAACTCGACTAATGATGACTTCCTTTTCAACTTCACCTGCTCCTGACCAGACCCAGCTTCACAACATGACGCGACCAAGCCAGCCCTTGTTTGCCCGCCTCCCTCCCTTCTAATCCCACACGAATTCCCGTACCTCAAGATCGCTGCTATCGGCGGAGCCGTGCACTCCGCAGCTGTTTCGTAATGAGATGACCCAGATCACACTTCCTGCCATCTCTCTAAATCGGATGCGTGTACTACATTATGTTGAGCCCGTTCCGGTGCATGTCAACAGCATGTATCATTTCCCAAAGCTAAATTCCACTTTCTGCTTCATGCTCCTTACAAGCAACCATGCTTCTTGAATCATTGCAATGGCAAAAGAGCATGAAGATTCCCATTTGCAGCAGAGTTTGACAGACGAGTACAGCAGGCAAAATAACAGATAGACCCACCAGATGCTAAGCCCTTATCTTTATGAGCCATTGCTAGGATAAAGAAATATGTTCAATTCATATACATGACGGATTCCTCTAATGGAGGCGAATAGGCGGTCGACTTTTTCTGCTGCTTATAATTCATCCATGCAGTGCAGGAACACGTTTACTCTTGGACATTTTTCCCTCCTGCTTCCAACCACACGTTTAGCCTTGAGATGAAAATCTCCCTCTCTTGTGTTTCTGTAAAGCCGGTTGTGTTACTATCCTTTTTGGCATCTGGCTGTTTCCTCAATATTCTTTTATGCCATCGTTCGTTCCCTTTCTTTCGCCTGCAGTCAAACACTACCCATGCTGTGCTGAGCCAGGGTAGTTGGTAAGCGCAACACTGTGGTGCTCGGCTTTCCTTTCCTTTTGTCGGTTTCTTTTCTCCCAATCCCTACTCATGTTTTTTTTTTTCTAAACGCAGAGGCTTGCTGAGGTGAATCCAAATACCATTTTTTGAAATACATGGAGATCTGACCACTTTTTTTTATTTTTATTTTTTTTTACAAACCCACATTGAGGCTCCTCTGCCTCTGCTTAAGTTAACCGCTCCCTTTGGTTTAATCAAAACAATCAACAATTTACATCAGATTTAACTGAGGCTGACGTGTGGCTTGACCTTAATCTTTAATCAATTGGACTTCAACACGAGAAAGTTATTTATTGATTCTTTGATAGCCTTACTGGAAATTCAAGTATTGACTTCACTTAACAGTGTCTTGCAAGGGCTTATCATGGCCCTAAATGATTTCTTTCACATGATGTAATGTTTACTGGAGTGTCGGTCAGAAAGGAAACGGGGCCAGTAAAAACGAAAGGCCTGTGAAAACTCTGCCGCATATAAATGAGTAGTTTTTTCCCAACCCATTACACTCCAACAAAGAGCAGAACGCACTCAAACGTCAATTGACCCCATTACACAAGGCCAACCCGTCCTTTCCCAGGATTGGAGCTAATTACATTCCTCATCCGCTGGCTTTGTCTCACCTGAGGACGCTGCCAGTCCCATTGCGAATTTAAAGGGGGGGTTATGTATGGTTTGTGTAACAGGCCCTTCTCTCTGTCCTCCCTATCCGTGGAGTTACCAATTGATAGGAGAGTTTCTGCCAATATGCTAATTACCTTTAGAAAAACTAAGGAAGTGGCAGGACTTGTTAAGAGGCTTGTATTCAATTGATTGGGAAGCGATGCTGTAACGAGAATGCAATAATAATTGGGAAATATGGGCGAGGGATCAGCCCTGCAACGGGGGTCCTGAGCTGGGCGGGCGTGAAGATACATGGGAGCCGTCACTCACCTAATATGACCGATCAATAGAGGCCATAATGAAGAGCGGACAAGATGCAGCAGCTGTCCTCTGGCAGTCTCCCTCATCCCTCTGTGTTCCCGTAATAGACTAGCTACAAGCAGCAGCTGAGGGGAAAGATCCAGGAAAAATGTCCGGACACAGTACTTTTCCACTTACTTTGAAAGCTTTTCGCTCGGCCGTAAGAAGCTGGAGGAATAAATATAAGTGCTCGGGTCCAACAAACAGAATATTGTAGTGTTGTCACTCCCACTCTGCCGCGAGATTTCCATTGACGTGAAAGCGTTCGGACATCTGATATTCAACGTGTCATTGCTTTCAAACAAGCAACATGCGACTCCGAGAGCACAGCGGTGGCAAGGACTTTCTTTTGTGACACCGGATTCATAAACGTTTGCTCCGTCAACTGCGAAGATCTTTGAAAGTTCCCTCTCAAAGTCACACAGTGCGTTTTGTGTCATAGGCCTGTGTCTTGTCCTGACCTTGTGAGAACAGCGAGAGACTTGCTTCAGCGCCGCTTCTTTCAAATGCAAAGGCAGCTGCGCGCAGAGCTGTTTCACTGCGTCACCGAAGATATCAATTACAGTGCAGTGCATAGGCACCGGCTTTATTTATGAACAGTAGCTGGTGGCGATTCTTATGTGCAAAACATTATTAGTGGCTCGGATGCAGAGAACAGCCCACCAGCTCGAGTTAACGTCATTGTCACCAAGTTGGTGCGGGGCCATGTTTTTTAATTAAGTGGCTGAACCTGGCCAAAACATTCGAAGACCTTGTAGCGGAAGAGTTTCTCGCGTGACGCCTCTGGGTCTTTGAAAATGTCTTTTCAGATTCAGAGATGCACTGGCTCCATGGTTATCCAAGCGCTATAAAGTAAAGCAGGATGAATGCACAATGGGGCCACATCTAACTGTATTTGACTCCCTTGAACCATCTCCCATTCATTTGATCTGTTCGACTGGTGCTGGCAGCCGGAGGAACTATTTCAGCCATTCACACTTTCAGTCATTTCTAATGTGCCCTGTGCTGATTTGAACCCCCTCAGTCCACCATTTTATGGGTTCCATACTGTAGGATGATTCATTTTACACACACAAACACACACACACACACACACACACACACACCCCAAGCTGAAGCATCATAGCCAGCTAATCAGTTCCTCGCCTGCCTCGTTAGACATGATGAGTTTTCCGTCCACAAGGAATCTGCGACACTATGTGGCTCAGGTTTGATCACGGTCTCCTGGGGTCACGGTTTGCGTACACAGAGGACAGAAGCTGCATTCGAGTAGCCCAGACTACAGCAAGGCATTCAAGGAAACCTGTGGACGCCATTAAAAGCCCTGCATTTATGAGTGGAATAATCTCTCCGGCTCTCGCAGCTGACTCCGATCCAGCTTAAGTGGGAGGTCTGACAGGATGCTATCAGCTAAGGCAGACACGTTCACACACACACACACACACACGCACATGGGTGCTCACCCTCATGTAGTATGAGGGCTGGGTATGAGCTCCCTTCAGCTCAAACTCTATCTAAAAACAAAAAATGAACGCCTTATTGATGCTGTCACAATTACCTGGTGAGTGTGTGTGTGTGTGTGTGTGTGTGTGTGTGTCTGTGTGCACATAATTAGATGAGGCATGCACGCTGCTTCCTAATGCCGCAAATCAAATTAGCCCAAGATGCCGCATCGATTCGAAGGAGTGACTCTGAATTATTCATTTTCACCCACCAAGCTACACCTTAAGTGAGATCCACGCAGCACAGCACAGCCCACACATGTGAAAAAGAAAAAAAACACTCCTGCACTTAAACACTCCCTGGCTCTGCAACTCGCTGCAGATCTCCAGGCAGCTCTCCGCAAGCAACTGTCATGACAAGGACGTCAGCACTGACCCCATATCAGCAGTCCCGCCACTGTGTTCATCGCAGTGCACCAGCGTGTTTCATCATGCAATCTCCCAGACTGATCGTTACAGGCGAGAATGCGCCGGGGTGTATTGAGACACTAGACTCTTCTATTAACCGAGATTGCCCCGGGTTCAGTGACTGGGGCTCGGGCTCTGCCTCAAGAATTCATAAAGTCGCCGGCGCCGCAGCCTCATTGATGTCCTGCTCTTTGGCATGTTGCTGGGCGGCAGAGGATCAATATGACCTTACCTCAGCCGCCTGCTCCTTTGAAACTTAATTACTGATTTTCGGCTACAAAGTCATCATAGCCCAGCTGCCAATATTCATCGGGGATCATTACTAGCCTAATAAAACGGGTTATTTACGGGCTGCACCACTGACATCCCTCCTCACTAGGGGATTTCAGTTCAGCCGGCTTTATTTGCCTCTCCACTCCCAGAAGCGCTGACCTGAAAACGCAAAAAAAAAAAAATTGACAGCACGAAAAGGAAAACGTGTTTTCTTTTCTTCGGCCTGTCTTTAGTGCATTCCTCTTCCTTTTGTGTTGCTGGGAGCAAACAGGTGCCCACAACACAGACGGGGGGGGGGATTAGAGCTCAGTTCCCAAAACATGCAGCCATCATGTCGTTTCAGTGACAGATAGTCATTTTCCGAGGCTGATTGTAGTGGAACCTGCTCGTAGATTCTGCTTATTAAACTTTTTATGTGATCACGAGGGAGGGGGGGGGGGGGGGGGGGCAGAGTC
>JBBPDB010000032.1:15845842-15855842 GCA_037974465.1 Brachypetersius altus | reverse complement strand
GAATAAGACAGTCGAGATACTAAGAGTAATAATTCTGCAATACCAGCAACCTGTGGATGTCTACCAGTTCAGTAAATCACTGCAAAATACAGTTAATTCAATTACTTCAATACAATACAAAATATATGCATCAAAAATAGCCATCCATTATCTGAACCAATTATTCTCAACCAGGGGATGCTGAAGCTTGTCCCAGCCCTCAAGGGACAAAAGTTCACTAACGTACACACATACACACACCGTTGGGCAATTTAGCATCTGCAATTCGCCTGCTGGGCATGTCTTGGGGTCATGGGAAGAAACCGAGGTATCTGGAGGAAACCCACATGGACACAGGATGGAACATGCAAGCTCCAAAATGACACATCCTTCGGTTGCCGGAAATCCAACCCAAATAAGACATAAACTTAAATATCTGTGCATTAAAAACAAAAAAAGATCTGTTTTAAATTTACATGTGAGGATACAGACTTCCCTCAGGCTTAGTGCCAATACTGTGTTAAAACTAACCCCACCATAGAGAGGCTGCACCTTTGCCTGGATAGCTCTAGTGCTCCATAATGGAGTTAAATGTGACACCAATAAGGTGATTAAATAGTGAGTGACTCAGCATTTAGCAATACAAAACACGCATGAGGAAACATTTTGTACAAAGTGGCAAATCTTCAGAAAATTCTGTGCAAATGTTAAAAGAATAGCCTGCTCTCCCCCACACACCTGCTAGAAAACACTCATAACATTATAGGATATTAGTACCTCTAATCGTAGCATCGTTTATGCAAAATGCCTTCACTGCATGGCTGATATAACTGTGTGAATGTAGCAGATTCGACTTCAGATCTTTCTTCATTGAGTTCATGTTTCACTTCACTTCATAAAAGCCAAACAATGGAAGTGACACATATGGAATAATGTACAGTGAGAATACTGTATTCTGAAACCCATTTGAAACCGATTCATGTAAAAAGGAAAATGTATTATTATCCACATACTTATAGAAAGCTAAGTAGGAGAAAAAGGAAAGTGAGAAACAATTAAAGGAATACTTTAGGAATTTTCCAAATGAATCTCTATTTGTTCAGATTTAGTTACAACAGCGCTACTCTTAAAGCATAGAAGAGCCACTTTAGTTCTATAAAGATCTATGCTTCACAACAAGGTCCTTTTAAGGGCTCACACTATCAAAACCCACTATTGAAAACATTTTAGGGGGCCAAAAATGGTTCTAGTAGTACTCTTTCAGAGTGAAAGGCAGGTGGAAATGTCACCACTGTCTGCCACTGACCTAATTAAGGAACTTCAGGCTTGACTTTTTGTCAAGAAACCAGAATGGACTGAGTCGATGTGGATTGCAAAGACGCTTGGGTTAGGATTTCACTTCACACAGGCTTTTCCTGTGACACTGCCAGAGACTCAACATTTCAGTACGCATAAACAGTAAACAACAGAAACTGTATTGGATGTATTTCTGCCAGATGTCTAAGTGCACTCAGCATGCAGTTGAGTGCAGGTTTTCTTCCCATGCAGTTATAGACTAAGGTGACAATATACTCAACTACTGCATAATTATTGCTTAAATTACCCTGTAGATATTTGTGGATGTGACAACAAAGTGTGGGAAAGAAAGGGCTTGTCAATCAAGGCGCTACTTCAATACAGCATGAAAAGCATAACAGAAGTAATGCTAGCATGCTTGGCTTCTGTGTTAACTTTGTTAGTTAACTGATAAATCATTTAAAGTTATTAATTGCTTCTGTATTGAAGTTTAGTTTGTTTTTAATTGAAGATTAAAAGTAAAAGAGCCTGCTGCTGACAGTGGGTACTGTACTGTACATGCAGTACTGCAGTTCAATTTCCTGCATACCACTCTACTAGAATAAGAGTCCTTGGGTGAGACTTGGGCTGATACACTCATCTACACCTTTACCTGACTGTCATTCTGGGTAGGAATATCTGCTTTCTGACAAATTACTGATACTCCCAACTTTTTATTTATTTAAATATATATATCACGTAATTTTTGTGCATAAGGTTATATCATTTCAGATATTTCATTAATAAAAAGCTCAGATTCTCAGGTGTATATAGGTGTAAGTATTGAACTGAACACCTTTGCTATAGTTTCTAAAGAACTGCTGACAATATTTATCCTAATTTTCAAATAAAAATGTTGTTCTTTAAAGCATAATTTTAAAGGAAATGGCAAAACATCAGAATAAGAGAAATGCTGCAGCGTTTACAGAACCTGAATAATTCAGAGAACACTAATCTCTGGTTCTCTCTTAAACTAAACGGCAATAATGAGCTTTGAGGAGCTTCTAGTAGTGTTTCACCTCCAACTGGTCTCAGTGTGAGAGGAAAGAGTCGATTACAGCAGTGTTTTATACTTTTCCTCTTTAAATAAGATGTGATTCATCTGATCACTAATCAGTCCCTCATGAAGCAGAATGAGGTGCTTGTGTAGGAATTTAACAGAGTAAAGTCCCCATTAATGCCCAGATTTTTCAAGGAGATGCTGGATGATGAGGTATCTGCAGTCTTTTAGATGTGTGTGTAGGAAGGCTGGCTGTTTCCTGACTACACATACATACTGTGAATACCAGAAGTGGAACATCTGTAATATATATGCAACTGCAGACATTAGTAGTTGTACTTTGTTTCACAAATACAAGGTTGTTAAACATTGACAAATTATGTTCCCATGCCCTAGATAAACTGTGGACTGACCTCACGGTGACCCCAGGCTTTATTTGTCCACTCCAATGAAGCAGTTAAAAACACAAAACCAGGTGGACAGTTTGTGTTTTATCCAGTAGATTCCAGTACATGATTCTCTTCAGCTCTGCTGGATGGCGGGCCGGTCCCAGCGCGGCAGCATGGATGTATCTGACTCAGCTAAATGGACCTAACGGAGCCTTAGAGAGGGTCAAGAGCTGAAGAGAACGAGAGAAAAGGAAGAGAGACTCTTGCCTGTCGTATGAAGGTTTGAGGCAGAGTTGGAGAATGGCCTGCTTGTTTTGGCCTTCGTTATGGGATTCCAGGTTAAAAGCCTTCATAAAGTTAATTAGATTAGTTGTGAAGGAAGCCTGAGTGAGCAGAACACACACCAGAAGAAAAAGAGAACTTTGTTTTTGCTGTTGTGAGAGACCTGGATTGTTTAAAGAGGATCTTCTTGGCTGCTTTCTCGTCTTCTGCTTGCATTTCTGAAACGTCCAGCTGCAGGTACTGAGTCAAATGTGAGTTTAGGGGAATAACTTCAGTTTGCCTCTACAGGAAGAGTCTTCATCTGAACTTTATAAGGTTGTTGTTTGGTTGGGAAAGTGGCCACATCATCGTTATTAAGTGTGACTGGTTGGGAATGCTGAGTTGTTTTAATGTTACATTTTTTGTTTGGGCTACACTTTTTTCTAAGGGCTTGCATGAGCTGCCACAGAGTCTCAGTTTGCTTCAGATGCTTCGCCAGGAACCGGGAACAGAGGGAGGGATTCTGAAGAGAAGCTGCTCTTCTTAGAACCCATAATTCAGTCATACGTTCAGATTTTTCTCCTTTAATGGGTCTTTCTCTGGACATGGTGAGGATCTCTTCATGGCCAGGGCAGGGCTCTGTCTCGTGACCCAGGTGTGTGAGGCAAGAGGGGCTCCATCCCGCTTGTCCTGCAAGGTCATGGCAGAACAAAGGAATGTCAGGCATCATCTCTTAAACATTTCTGTGGAAGTCTCGCTGGCCCCTCGCTCCCACGTTGCTGTTCTTTAATTAGAGCCGGTTCTGGGTGCAGCTTATCTGGCAGATGTGAAGAAGAGAAGCTGGAATTGCTGCAGAGTGAGATTCCAAGGACTTCTGCGAATGGGAGACAGTGATGACATTCTCGCGCCAGCTCCATGAGAAGATGGGCTCTGTCTGTTACTGTACACAGATGTATTACTCCGTATTTATTTATTGCATCCCCCGCTTTTCGGATTCCAGTACCTGCGTATAGTGAAAATCCACATTGTTGTGTTTTGGTAGAAAAAAAATGCCTAAAAAGCCCATTTTTATAGTGTAAACCCTAAATCTGCCCAAAAATCTGCTTCCAGAACACTTTGCTTAAAAATTGTTAAGTTAGCATTTAACATTAGTAGGGTTCAAAGACTGGTATACAAAAGAAAGGCTGAATAACTCTACCCACATGTTTAGACAGGGCACAGCTTACTAATACAAAATAAACTGAGATAACTGTTGAAAATTGGGCAGGGGGTGTTTAAAACACTAAAATACGAAGACAAGACATGGAGCAGTCATGCTACATGCTGCAGAAGCTTCTTCTTTGTCGTCTTTTTATGGCGTTTGACAACTTTCAGTGTATTACTGCCACCGCTGGACTGGTGGTGGTGGTGTTTTTTTTGTTTTTTTTTTTATACAGTTTGCATCTTCGAAAAATCTGTGTTAGACTGAATCTGCGAGTGCTGATCTGTGTAAATCAGAGAGGTTATTGTATTTATTAACTGCTGTTGTTCCTGACCTGCTAGTGAGTTCCAGGGCTGTGGTACTCTGGTTCCAGCTGCCGGAATCAATGGAGTAACTTTTGTTTTGGAAAGCAATGCTGATACTGTTTTTTTCAATAACCGGCAGTCGGTTTGAGTTTAAGAAATGTGAAGAGATCAGAATCATACTGATATTAGACAGCTGTTTAGTCCAATAGTTATTTCAAACCAATATTTGGTGACATTGATTGAACTCAGATAAATAAAACAGATACTTTTTTGTATTTAACTCCTTTTACTGAATTTGTAAAACCACAGAAGTAAATGTTACTTGTGTCCAAAGCACTGTACAAACACTCAAACAGTGGCAGTGGAAGAACTAGGAATGTGGGAGAGGGAGGAACTGCCAGTGACTTTAACAGAAATTATATAAAAGAAGACCTGAACATCAGCGGGGGCCGAGGTGGGGCCAGTGTGTATTTAGGAGGGCACATATAGCAGCAAAACAGGTCAATATTTAATTTTATATATTTTATTTTATATTCAGCTTTTCATTTATTTCCATTACAATTCTTTTTAAATCACACATCATCATATCACTGTAGTGAGGAGGAATAAAAGAAAGCAAAAAGAAATTTATATACAGTGAGTCTCAAAATCCCATAAAGTATTTGTCCTGGTCAACGAAAACCAAGCAGTGGTAACCAGCTGCAGTCGGGGAGGTCTAATGTATTACCTGTACTTTACTGTCTATTTTACTGATGATCTGCTGTTCTTAGAGAAAGTGTTGCTTCTTTGGTTAAGTGCTGGAACCTAACAAATGCTACATGGAGCCAATTTTTAATGTAGAAATACCTTTAAAACCTATCAGCCTGCTCAGGGTGTGTCGTTTCCTCATTAGAGTCATTCAAAGTTGGTGTACATTAGGACCTGGTTGTGAACTGCAGCTCTGGTGTGGTGTGAAGTGTCTGCCTGTAGCGATGAAGATCAGGATGTGGTTGAAGCGGCTGAGAGGCATTTCGGTGATGTATTTTTACAAAAAAACATTTGGGCCGCCGGAGTGGCGATGGAGTTCTTGTGCTTGTTGGCAGCGTTCGCATCTCAGCTGCAGTTTTGAATTAAAGAAGCAACATTTTGACACTCAAGCCATCTCTGCTGGGTGACTGCATCTGGGGTGAGTGGAAAAATGTGTAAATCTGATTTGAAGGACTCCTTTGATGCAGCGGTGCCTTCAGATGCCCGTGGCTCGGCGTGGCGCGTCTGATAGAAAAGCCACTACTCAGACGCTGCTGTGGTTCTTGTTGATTTGCTCCATGGAAGAGTTCCACATATTTGTGGAAATGTCTCTCGTAGTGAGTTCATTACCTCATCAAAGTTCATGTTCTTTCTGAGATCAAAGCTGGCAGAGCAGACTTGGACATACTGAAATGCTGACTGTTCGTTTCAATCTTCCGTCCTGGATCGGTGCTGGCGGAAGAACAAAGTGTGGATCAAAGCACTGTGTCCTGAGGAACCAGAGGGAAAAGTGATCAACATTGTGGTCCTGCGAGCTATGATTTGGGGGTTCTCCACTGACTGATACCGGCTTGGTTTGGTTCTACTCTACTCGCGTTTTTTGCTTTTCCATCACTAAAATCTGGTCCCTGTTACCCGGCACCATTCTTGGTACCACCTTGGCCGAGGTTCCAAGCGTGCTGAACCGATACTAAATGATGACGTGTACATATCGGAGGCTCCTGATTGGTGGTCGCTATGGTTACGCCAGTGTTGTTGACTGAACGTTAGCATTAGCGTTAGCCTAATGTTGCTTCTTTAAGCCAATTGTCTCCGTTTTGTGTCAAACAGCCACAAACCAAGGATAAGAAATAAACCCCCTCTGATTTCATCCATGCTGCCAATTGTAACGATGCCAGGTTGTTTACCTCAGCTTAGAGCCTCCACTCGCGCTGCTGCTCAGAATATTTGGTCGCTATAGTAACCAGTTGTAGTGGAAAACTGTAGGTCCGAAACCAAACTGAACATAGTAGAACTGAGCCGGTACCAGACAGTGGAGAACCCACTTTAATCTCAGGGTCATGGGTTCGTCCCCCACATTGGTGGCCTGGTGGTTAGGAAGTTGCCCCTGCGATCAAAAGGTTGTAAGTTCAAATCTCCACTGAGGTACCGTCTCCCTGGGTACCTCCAGTTGGTGGCACCCCCTGTTTCACTTGGTGAAAGGGTTAAATGCAGAGACAGAATTTCACACTGTGTGCTGTGGTGTGTTCGAGCGTGACCATAAGAGGCCACTTTATTATATATGCAGCAGGTGCACACGTCAAAACCGTCAATAACTGGATGAGCAAACTCGTTTCCATGTATGGTAATGACTTGATGTGGAAGGAAAAAAAAGATATAAGCAGAACGTCATGTTTTATAAGAGGAGTATTTTGAGCCATAGGAAACCAGCCAGGTGCCAGACACTTCAAAAGTGAAGTGAAGCTCAGTTTGATGCTTCCTGCTGCTGCAGGTGCTTCCTGAGTTGGACAGAGATAAAAATGCACAAGTCTATTTATATATAGATCTGAAAGTATGTTCATTTATTGCCAATAATGACAGTTTGTCAAATGATGTGCTTGGTTTCTTAAATGTATTTGCCAAAATGAAAAGAAAGCTGCTGTTCTTCAGATGGTTCCATGTACTAAAGCCATTTATATGACATTTCTGAGACCTTCTGTGGCCTGATGTGAGACTGGGGTGCTGCATCAGTGTTCCATTGCGATCTGTGTGACAGTGTGTGAGTGAAACAGCTGAAGATGTCTTGCTTCCTTCAGGTTTGCTTCCGTGGAACGCCACGCCAGGCAAGGCTTGTGGGATGACCCTGTCCAACGTGTGCAGAACAAGGGAGGTAAGTCGTGCCTCCGGGCAAAGTGTGATTTCATGTCTCGCTGCCAGTCCTCCGAGATCCAGCCTCAAAAGCTTGCCGGAGATGGAACCGACATCAAATGCGAGCGCTGAGCCTGGGGGCGTCAAAGCTCTGACTTTGTGGATTCTGTCCTTCTTTGCAGTTTTTCCTGACCTATGATCTCTACATCGCCGCCTTTGCTGGAGCCGGGATCACATTATTGGCCCTGGTGAGTACAAGAGCCAAAAACAGGCGAAAAGCAGCAAAACAGTCAGTCATGTGACGCAGTGACGCAGCAGCCGTAGGTGGAAAAGAATTTGAACCCTCTGTGAGCTATGAGTTCAGTTATGTCCGTCCAGGATGAGTCCAGTAGTTGTGAAAACGGCTTTTTGTGCCTTTTTTCAGTGTTCTGTGGCATTTTTCCACTGAATCACAGTATCATAATCACATGACGTCTGCATGTGACGTATTTCTCAGTGTTTATTAACTACAAAACATTTTTCCTCATTAGGTGGGTGTTAGTTTCTAGTATAGTGCAGCTATTGTCATTTTTTCGTTATCTAAAATGACATTTAATCTAGTTAATAATAAATGTAAGTTTTTGCAATAACTAAGTAATCAGCAATATCTTCATTCATTTAAATAATAATGATGTTGTGCTTCAGCTTGTTGACGGAATGTTATCCTTGTATACAGGGGAAGCCAAAAGTCTGAGATCTCTATTGAAAATCTTTTCAGCTTCAATACAAATGTTTCTTTAATGACAGCATCGACTCAAAATCCATGTTAGTGCAGAAGCTAATGAGTTCAACAGAGCGTTAACCTTAACCTTGTTAAGTTATAAAGCCTTAACGAGGTCTTAATGGGAGCAGGATCATAAATTCGAGTCAGTTTAAATAGTGACTGATCCTAATTCTGTTACTAATTCTGTTAAAAAATGGTTGAAATGAGGAAAAAAAATATAACAGATTTTGAATGTGGTCTCAGACCTTATCTATCTGTCTATATACACACACACACACACACACACACACACACCACGAATGTAGAGAAACATACTGAATTTGCTTCTTTCCTTGTTATCTCTGTTACTATAAAACTGACTGTCATTCCTCTTGGGTTGTGTTTCCTCTTTTCTCTTCTCTCTCTCTCTCTCTAGCTCACATATGTGGTCTCCACTACATATAATTTTGCTGTGCTGCGTTATCTTGGGAGGAAGGGTTTAAGTCCACGGTGTTAGGCTCCTTGTCCTGTAATCCATGCTGCTCCCTCTGTTACCAACTCTGCACCCCATGGGACACTTGAAGAAATCTTTTCACCCCAGCAGTACTTCCCTGACTCTGTTTAAGACCTCCTTCTCTGTTCAGACTGGAACATTGAAGCTGCCTGACTGAATTTTTGTCCAGCAGGTGGTGCAGTGGCTCTGAACCACCCCGTGACTAACACCACTCAATACTGCATAGAAATCATAGAAATCCAGCTCAGTTGTGCCTTTTCCCTGCTAATGGACAAAAATCTGCAGCTCCGACACGTTCCGCCTGCTCTCTTCTCCACGCTCTATGATGAGACGAATTCTGTGATTTGCAGATTTTTTTTGTTTTGCTTGTTTTTAATGTAACTTGTTAAAGGCGCTGCTGTTTATTTGTTTTGTAACTCAACACAAAATGGCATTCTTGTGTCTTTTATACTAGTGCAGTTATCCCTTCTGGGTAGGGGATTGTCGTTTTCCAGCAGTATCATCCGATGTGGGTGTTGTCCAGATATTAGCATAGTTTACTAGACGTTTTTTGTAGAATTTATTTTGGTTAGTTTGATCAAATAAGGATAATTGGGTTAGAAACCCCAGCCAGACGTATATTAGCATTCCTTTTGTTTTTTCTGCGTGGGGGGAACCAAAAACAGGCCTCTCATGTTGCCGACGGCAGGTTACAATGGCGATGGTCTTTCACATCTGGTTCCCATGGCGCCAGACGAACCAGTGTGTGCCTGGTTGCTGTGGCCTCGGCGCTTCTTTTTTTTCTCACAGTCTTGAGAATAATAGAGGCAAGCCCACTCCTCAAAAGGACCAATCAGGAGAGGCTCCTGTCCCAAACCCCACACCCAGGGTCACATCCTCATGCAGGGGGAGACCCATAAGACAAAACAGGGCAAAAACCTTTCAGTGAGTTGAATAGAGCCCTTCTGTGACACAAAAGAGACGTCCTTGAGTGTGGGTGTTGTTTTGGGGGCTGTTTGTGATGGTTGTCTTGTAAAGACAATTCAGCAGATTTAGACTTTGTGCAAATAAAAAAAAAAAACATCAGGGACTTTTTTTTTTGTTTTCTACTGAAACCTAACACTGACAGAGTCTCTAGTGGAATCATTTTAATATTTCAGAAATCTGTCATTTACCATTATTTATTAGTGGGAGACTCTGGCTCCCCCTAGTGTTGGATTTCTAAAAAGCTGTTTAAGGTTTGTCTAAATCATTTGCCCCTGTAACTATCAGGAGAGATTTAGTAGTTATTGTATAACTCTTTGTTTTTAAATCTAGCTAGTGTTTTTTACTAATCCTACTGAAGATTTCTACTTTAATCTTGTGCTACTAACAATATTTGTTAGAACGTTTTCAAAGGGCTTGTAAATTATGGTAAATGCTTTATCCAACCCAGGTTTCTT
>JBBPDB010000032.1:15815672-15826884 GCA_037974465.1 Brachypetersius altus | reverse complement strand
CAACTGTTATCTCTCTTAACACGGTATTCAAAGAACCCCCCCAACAAAACAGCACACAACACCCAGATTGAAAAAGACATCTGTCTTTCATCAAATCCATTTATTTTAGTTTTGTGAGTAACATGATGGTTTTTGTCCCCCTCCCTCCCAGCCCTAATCCACACCCCTCCCTTAAATACACGGCTTCGTTGATCACACCGAGATTCTCAATCTCACTACTCTACCGAGGATAATCATCTTTTTTTTTTTTAAACGTATGCATCACTCCAGTTCGTTCACGGCCAATTCAACATGTGGAAGATGGTGAAGAAAAAACAAATGGAACAAATCTCTGACGCAACAGCGAGGACATTAAAGGACTGAGATGATGGTGAGAGGCGCCAACCGACCGTTAGCGTCGCAGCAGCAGCGCAGCATGTATTGACATGTATGTGTGAATTTGTACATCGTTAGACTCAGTTACTTTAGAAAGTGCCAACTCTTTTTAAACTTGGGGCAGAGCTCAAGTCACAGCACCTCCTCGCGCCGGATTGGATGGTACGTGACCGGTGGAGGTAGGTTTGCCGCACCAAAAGGGAAAGTAAGTAACTAAGGCTAGCTGGAGTGATCGGGCAGGATGTCCATTAGTCCACTCCAGACTGGGGCTTCGTGCCCATTAGTGCATTTTCTTCACGTCTCTGGGGTAAAAGTTTTAAAGAACAGTTCGGTTGAAATGGTTGAGAACAACTAGTTCTGCACTCCGGGAAAATCTCACCCAGGTTTCTGTGTTTGACTCCGCAATGACAGAAAACTCGAACAATTTTTGAAAATGCGCCCAGAGTCATCTGGAACTACGTGGAAGTGTTCGAGAACTACGTGCTTGGACCCCTAAATATGCTGCTATTGCTGCTGCCGCTGCCGGAACAGGACGTTACATCAGAAGACGGGCGAGAAGAGCTGAGTCATTCGCCAATGGAGCGTCAGACGCCTGACTCAGGACACCAATGGAAAGACGGCAGAGGCCGAGCAGAAACACACTCGTGAATCACTCCCACGCAAGAACGCAAGCCCTGCAGCTCGGCTGCTTCATCCTTGGTGACCAGCATGAAAACACACTCTGCCTTTCTCTCATCCGCTCCCGAAACATCGAGGCTTTCCAGCTCGGACCGTCAGGTTTGTTTGTCCCTCCGCTATCAACACTGTACTGCTATGCGAGTTGAGGACCAGAAAACGAACAATAAAATATACGAAAATCCATGATTTAGTAAAACAAATTCTTGTGAAAAAAAAAAAAAAAAAAAAGATAAACAACTATATATTAGTTACAATAACAAAAAAAAACAAAAAAACCTCACAGTACATTCACAACAAATAAAAATCAGCCAAACTTGTGTCTGTGTCCTACAAAATAAGGCAGCGCGCTAGAACCTAAAGCCTAACTGGCGTTCTCCATGGACCGAACTGGGCTTGTGCAGCAGACACACACTCCGCACGTGTTTCGGTGCAAAGTTGTCTCGAGAGTCCTCTACAGCCTGGTCTGACTAGGTCATAACAAATAAACCAAAAATAAACACAAACACAAAGATCCGTATGGAATGAATGCAAAAGTAAAGTGATCTCTTCAAGAAACAGTATTTTTTTTAAAAACCTAGCTGTGTGTAAAGCATCAAGCAGATAATTTCACACTACTTGGCTGACTGTATGTTTCTTCTAAAGCAGGAAGTCAAGCGTATCTCGATTCCACCACCTATTCGCTCTCCTGTAGAGATCAGTGTCTGCTCTGAAGCAGAGGGCTGTAGTGTTGCCACGTTTGACAATTTACCAATACTGTCCGGAGTAGCAGGCTGCTGGCTGGAGGCGGGTGTGTGTTTTGTTTGGGGTTGGGAAAAGGAGAGAGGGGTTTTTACATTAGCATCGGCACAGTTAAAGTAAAAGTTTTTCTTTCCTTTTTAGTA
Source organism: Brachypetersius altus (assembly GCA_037974465.1). Classification (NCBI taxonomy): domain Eukaryota; kingdom Metazoa; phylum Chordata; class Actinopteri; order Characiformes; family Alestidae; genus Brachypetersius; species Brachypetersius altus. Next base: position 15,824,950 of record JBBPDB010000032.1, on the reverse strand, counting down.
AAGCAAAAAAAAAAAAAGTTTCTACTCTATTCACTGTCAGCATCTTCAGCGTCGGCTTCCCCGGCCCCAGTCCGAGGCGGTGATCTGCGCTTCCTTACCGGACGATCGAGCCACAGACTGTTTTGGTTTTCTCTCGGCCTGTTGTTTCTTTAGCGAGGATGGAGCAGAAGACCTGGAAAGGAGGGAATGAGGGCGAGGAGGAGATGATGAGGGAAGAAAAAATGAGCGGGTCCCATTTATGGGGGGGTGGGGATGGGGATACAGGACACAGGAGATGGGCTGCAACTGGAGCACACCCAGGAAGCGAAAAAAAAAAGTTCATCAGTCCTTTCTAGCTCTCGCTTTGCTTCTAGGGGACCTTCTCAGAACTTCGTCTTCTTGTTTCTGCAAAGCAGGAGCAGAGGAGAGAAAAAACACTGAGCATCATCTGTTTCATCGCAGCCAACTATTTGATTTTATTGACCATGAAACCACCTGCACTTGTGAGGCACGTTCCCCTTAACCCTTCGAACCCCCTTAGTTTTTACCTTCAGTGCAGCTTCTTCGTGGCCACTTTTAGCCAATTGAAACCCATGAAAACTACATTTTTAAAATCATACAATTTAGGCTCAAATGCTTGCATTCTAAACTCAACACTTGACTTTTTAGAGTCTTCAACCAGTCATTTATCCATTCAACCAGTCATTTATCCATTCAACCAGTCATTTATCCATTTTTGGCCAAGCGGGCAATTTTATGTAAATTTTATATAATGGCTCTATATTTTTTCCCTATTTTTACTAAAGGTTTTAACTAACATCAGCTCTGGTCATAAGTATCAAATATCTATTCCTATTTTTTTTTATAAATCCTTCAAATACCAGATTATTTGCACAATGCACTTGTTATTAAACATCAAAAATAGCCATTTTCTATATTCTCAATGCTACTGGGGCCGAAAATGGAACAAGTCTGAAATATGTAACTGATTAACAACACAATTTTATTTTCAGGCACAAACATAAAACCATTATCAGCCGTCCTCAAGGTCCCACCTGAGTCAGAACTGTGGGATTCATTTGCTCCTTTGGACGGCAGTGAGACCCCCGACTGGAAACTAAGGCTATTATATAAAATTACACATGCGGCCAAAAATGGATAAATAACATAATCTGGTAGAAACCATTAAAGAAGTTTAGAATGAAAGCATTTGAACCTAAATTGTATGATTTAACAGTGTAAATAACAAGGAATTTAAAAAAATTTAGTTTTCATGGATTTCAATTGGCCAAAGGTGGCCGTGAGGAGGTCGAATGTTACAATTGGATGCTATGGAGTATATTATTGAGATTACAGAGAATATTATTGATATGATGGAGTATGCTATTGATATTATGAAGTATATTATTGATATTATGGAGTATATTATTGATATCATGGAGTATATTATTGATATCATGGAGTATATTATTGATATCATGGAGTATATTATTGATGTATTTAATGAGTTGAGGTTAAAAATGAAAAGATCTGAAAAACCTCCTGTCTGCTCACCTGTTTATCGCACAGATCTCCTTGGTGGAACGTGACCCCGGGAAGCTCATAGCTCTGTCTGATATCAAATATAGCCACTGAGTAGCCCTTGTCCACCAGCTTCTCCACAAGATGCCGGCCCAAAAAGCCAGAGCCTCCTATAACGGCGCACCGCTTGCTGCTCTGGGGAGAGTGAACATTGACCCAACAGTTGAGACGTCACAAATGTGCAGCACTATGCCAGTAAGTAACTGAACACAATTTACTCCAGTATTTAAAAAGACAGGCTAGTACTCACCGACCGGATACGTGTCGCCATAACCAAAGTGCCCTGGAAGGCAAAGAAAAATTAGCCCAAAGGCAAGTACCATTATACCAACAGGGAAAATGTGTTAAAATACAGAGTTTAATATGGAGATGGTCCTCCCTTTGCAGCTAGAACAGCTTCCACTCTTCTTGGATGACTTTCCACAAGATTTTCTGTGCAAATGTGCGCCCATTCATTCTGTAGAGTATTTATTAGGTCAGGAACTGAAGTTGGAAGAGAAGGCCTGGCTAGCAGTCTCCAGTTCATCCCAAAGGTGTTGGATCTTTATGGAGCTTGCATTGTGCATTGAGGCACAGTCATGCCTCATTAGAAAATATTCTTCCCCAAACTGTGTCCACAAAGTTGGAAGCATGGCCTTGTCCAAAATGTATTAAGTATTAAGACTGCCTTTCACTGGAGGTAAGGTGCGACCTGAATTCAATCATCAAGAGGAGTGTCCCAAAACTTTTGCTCATGTAGTGTTAAGTCACAAAGATAATATTTCTGAAGCTACTATTTCACACCGAAGAACTAAGATACCATGGAACTTCATACACTACCTTAAAAAATCTCGACACAACTTCCTCCACTCACCTGTAAGACTCACCTGTCTAACCCAGAAGACCTGCAGTGGCGTGGACTCGTGTGTGTGAAAGAGTGTTATGGGCAGAGAGTGGAAGACGCTGCTATTGGCTGTACTGGTTCCCTGCTGTTAAAGTAGAACACATCTCTGACCAATAGGAAAGAGTTAACGTCACATTACGCCATTCAATGGACCAATCAGCGACCAAGTCTGTCTCACTGCCCGCCTCTAAACCTCCACGGGCGGTCTCTCAGATCCGCTCTGACTTTTTGCACACTGCTTTTATTTGTGCAGAAATAAAACTTTGCATACATTTGTGAGGCTAGTTCACCTGCTTCCGATGTGGCCTATTTGAACCACTCGACACTTTTTTAGTTTATAGTGCGAATGAAAACTGTTTTTAAATGTTTGTACACAATCGACCACGGTTCCATACTCGATAAAACCATAATGGCTTATAAACGACACCAATAACATTACTAATACTAATAAAGTTATTAATACCATTTAGTAGCAGAGCCCTAGCGTAATAGATATCGTATTCTACGTAGCCTGCGCACGCATACGTAATCACCATAGCAACCACTGCGAGCTTGGCATAAAATGTAAACACTGCTTGAATACGGATGCGATGTTATAAATTGCAAAACTTATAATGCAAACAGCGCAATCTGCCAAGAAATCTAAAACTGTGTGCATCCAAAATGTCATGTTTTTCATTAGTTTTTTGAGAAGGTGGTCCAGAAAGCTGCAAGAGCCAATCAGCTTCTGCGAAGCCCACCCAGCCAACCGGAGCCCCTGGACTCAGGGAGGGGTGTGATGCTGCCAGTGCTCAGTGATGTAGCTGAATATTATCTGTAAGATCCCTGTACATTTGTTTCAAATCAAAAAGAAGACCGTTTTGCCTGTCATAAACGATCATAGGGCGTCGTGCTGATCGTTTTTGTTCGTGTAATTACGATTGTTATGGTGAGTCACGACTGTATTCCAATGCTAGCTGTGATCTGTAATCCATACTGTGTGTGAAAATGATGTGAAGATGTGTTGCCTTACGCTGGAGGGATGCTTAGCACATTTCAGGTTGCAGGAGATTTCTGGTTTTTGTACACTTTAGCTGGTGGTTACTCTTCTTCTTCCGATTAGGATCTCCACCGCAATTCAACCGTGTCCATTTCCTTCTCTCCTCTGCACCTTCCTATCTCACACACAACTGCTTGCATGTCCTTCACCACATCCATAAACCCACTACTAGGCCTTCCTCTTCTCCTGTTTTTCTGCAGCTCCATCCTCAGCATCCTTCTCCCAACGCCCTCAGAGTCTCTCCTCAGCAACAGTTCAAGCCAACAGTCTCATCTATCTATCTGTGTGTATATATATATGCACGTGAAAGTGTTCTGAAAGGAACTGGTTTTCCCCTTCTTAATTTTTTTCAGGCCACAAGTGCCAAGAGGCCCTCGCTCGGGGCCGTGGCTCCTCGTAAGAAAACCAGTCCCAAGCCTGAATTGCCCGAGGAAATGAGGCAGGAGATACGAGAAGCCTTTGAGCTGTTCGACACCGACGGTTCTGGGTACATTGAGGTGAAGGAGCTTAAGGTAAGTTAAAAAAACAACGCCGCTGCTGTGCGATGACATAAAAACAGACCTGCGTCTTAATTAACTCCTTCATGGTGCAGGTGGCCATGAGGGCCCTCGGGTTTGAGCCCAAAAAGGAAGAAATCAAGAAAATGATCTCAGATGTAGATAAGGACGGCACTGGCAAGATCTCTTTCAGCGATTTCCTCACCATCATGACCCAAAAGATGGTGAGATACGCGTGCTTGTCGTAACATAAGAATGATATAATCTCTATAAACACGTCTGCTGACCCATCAGTGGTCTTTTCAAGGCTGAAAAGGATTCCAAGGAAGAAATTCTCAAGGCCTTTAGACTATTTGATGATGACGAGACCGGAAAGATATCGTTCCGTAACCTGAAGCGAGTTGCCAAAGAGCTGGGGGAGAACCTCACTGACGAGGAGCTTCAGGTGAGTCGCTCACACTTCACCATGCATGTGCGTCAGCCTGTCTAATATGGATGTATTGGATGATTTATGAGCAGTCTCTGATTCATAGCTTAGTGTGAAAACCGTTCTCTCAATGTTGTGATGTATTGTCTGCATCATTAGGAGATGATTGACGAAGCAGATCGGGACGGAGATGGAGAAGTGAACCAGCAGGAGTTTCTGCGGATCATGAAAAAAACATGTTTGTACTGAATGGGTGAAATATGACATTAAGGAAAGAGGGAAAGATCGTATCAGTGGTATTTTAATCCAACAAGTTATTTGTAAAGGTTCTGAAGGTTTTTACATTGGACAGTAAAATGCACAGCCCATATAAAACAAAGCAGGGGCAACTATCCCAAAAATACACCGACGGTAGAGTGAGTAGCATTTTAAACTCTCCAGTACAGTGATCTCAAGCCGTGGTCCTGAAAATCTTTCTGCAGATAATCTCGATTATTCCTCACAACGGCTTCGGCCCATTTGCTTCCTCGCAAGTCCTGGATTGGGTAGATCAGATGCATTATTGCATGGCAGTGGTATTTGAGCATTTGACCCTGAGTTTGGTGTTCACCAACCTCCTTCTTGCAGATCTGCTTTTATGTAGAGTTTAGATCTAAGCTGCATTGAACATACTGCCCCTTATGAAACACTACTGAAGCTAATCCAGCCAATCAAGGACTCCTGGAGCAATTAATTCGCTGGAGAAGGTGCGACAGACTTCCAGAACCAGGGTTGGTGACTACATTGGAGTGTCAAAATCTATTTTATTCAAATAATTTTCCAAAATGTTACTACATATATTCATTGTCAAGGGACCATCTTCTCTTGGAGCTTCTATTTGTTTATGGTCAGTGTTACTATCCACAGTGCCTAGAATGGCCTTTGGTGATGCGTAGTCAGTTTTGACCTTAGTGTCAGCCCTGTCTGAGGGTTTTGATATTCTTTCCCTTTACTGTATGCAGATATTTAGCCTGACTGTGCTGCTTGCTACTCCTCTGGCCATACTTTCAGGGAGTTCCTTTGTGTGCGAGTTTTGTGCCGACCTTGTTCTGTGCCTGAGCTTTCAGAAGAGGCAACTGTAACCCCCTCTTTCTTAGATTCACAGCAGTTCTGTAGTGATCTTGTGGTTGTATTTTGCCATTTTGTATCAGATGTCTATACTATCTATTTATTTTAGTTTATACTATCTATTCTTTAACCAGTCTAAGTGTTTTGTACAAGCCAAGATCAATATTACTGTTTAAAGCATAAATAAAATATATATGGAAGTTGTTATTGTCACAGTTTAGCTCAATTAAGCAAGAAATACATCACTGGATGTCTTTATACCCTCATTTCCACTGAACAGACTTGTCTTATGTACCTCCAGTACCTTTCCATTTCATTCTAACACTTAAACACATGTTCACAGGCCGTGCGCACCCATTAAATCATGACAATGGAACGTGTACACAGCAAGGATGATCCCATAGTACCTCAGGGGTGCTTAGCAGTCTTGGGAATCAAACCCACAACTTACTGATTGCAGGGCTCTGCTTGCAGCAGATCTAGATTAATGACTGAATCCACTTGTCTAGGTATGAAAAATAATTAACTTTATTGAAAATAGACATTTAAAGACAAACAGCACAAGCACACATTGAAACTTGTCTTCGGACAACACCACACTAGTCACATTATCAGTCCACAGTGGAATGCACGATGAAGGCTCTTCTTCAGAGGATTTATCAGCTGCCAGTGTTAAATAATTGTGTCACAGTGTATTGCATCACTTTGTTCATGCCAATTCAGCTTGTCTTTGATAGGAATCTGAAGTGTAATGCCCAAATGTAGTTTGACTGAGGTATATATGACCAGCAGAAATGATCATTTGCAATCAGCTCCCTAAAAAACTGCATTCAAAACAGGGAAAACAAAAACTTATCATAGACCTGCATTCGTCCTTAAAAATATGAACCAGTTTCTCACAGCTGGAGATCCCTGAGGTGAAGCTAGGATCAGCTCTGACTGAGGCGCGTCTTACTAGCAAAGTCAGCACTGAGCTTACGCATGACTTCGGCGTGACTCTGGCCCGCTAACTCCTGCCGAACTGTGCCGTAGTTGTCCTTCACAAAGTTGGCGAAGGGCGTTGGTTCCCGTGGCTTGGATGGATTGAGCAGAACCAGCTGCCCGGTGCACAGGGCGCACGCATACTTCTGGGTGTCCAGTGACTTAGAATGGCGGCCAATCCTGGAAATGAACATATTTTAATGTTTAATGGCGAACATTCAAAGTGGAGTAGTTCAAGCATGACAATACACAGTATTTACTACCTTTATAATAAATTTAAAAAGGTAATAGCTAGTAAGAGGTAACTCAGCCTTGTGCAGAAAAGTGGATGACATCCATGATTAGCTAAACGGACTACACCAGAAACACTTACGTGTTCTTGCAGTTGCTGCACTGATACTGGTACTTGTAGTTGATGTCGTAGCTGTGACACCGGGTGACCATAGGCAGCTCAGGGTGAGCCAGCGTGGCTTTGCGGGCGTAGACCTTCCAAAAGGGTCCGTGACCATCCCGCACATTGTTAATCAACCAGGTGGCAGCATGGCACATTTCATGAACCAGCGTATCCCTTAACCGATCTGGAAAAGAAAAGCATGTCAGCAATAAAAATCATCACAGTAGTATCTTAACAAATTTGGAAACTATGCTTTGGTTACCAAGGGTGCAAAAGATTGGACTATAATGTTTAACAGAAATTTGAAATGGGTTTCACTTTAAGTAACATTACCTGCAGAGTCGCAGACTTTAACTGACAGCTCAATTCGAGCATATCGTTTGCCGGTGACACGCTCCTGCCCAGTGACGCAGTATCCTGCGGTTTTCCTCATTTTTGTATTCCATGTTACTGACATGTCGGTAGGCAGCTGAAAGGATTGAAATTTGAATAGGAACAATTTAACTGAATTTAATAACTTTATAATAAGTGCATTATAATTTAAGACTTCCTGTAGAAAGTCCTGACCTTGCTCTCAAACACACTGCTGTTATAGAGTTGGTAGAGTTTCTTGGTGAGCTCCTCCTTCTTCTGTTTGAAGCCACGGCAATACTCGGAGCTGGGGACTGACAGAGACGGCAGGAAACATCCCGGAGTTTTACACAAAGCCACCCTGTTGAAAAGGTGCAAAAATCAGTTAGGCATCAAACACACACACTAAAATCATAGAAATAAAAAAACAAAAATAGGAACTGCTGTAAGAACCACATAACATGAACATTTACCATCATCTTAACTGGCTTTACCTGCTAATGCAGCCTCCTCTGGGCTCAGTCTGGCTCACAGGTCTGCTAACAGGGAGCTGGGCTGGAGTCCTATTCACGGAGGATCCTTTCACTGGCGCTCGCTCACTGTCTTTCTGATTCCTCATAGATGGGGTCACACAGGCTGCTTTAGGCTCTATACAACAAACCCATGAAATAAGTAACAAATATAGCAACAAATATAGAGATAAGCTCTGCCTTGAAATTAGTCATATACAATTAGAAGCCCACATTACAACTCAATTTTGATATGTATAGAGATGAATGAGGATTTCTACTGAGCAAATTAAAGTAGCAATGACTTTACCTGATGGATGCTTAGGAGAAGCATGAGTGCTGCTGCTTCCTAACTGCTGGTGCTTCCTGATACGGTCCAGTAACGACTGAAACTCATCCTCAGAGCTGGCTGAACCGTCGCGCCACCCAGAGTGTAGGGGTGGGGCTGAGGAAGGCTTGGGTGTGTGGACAGAAACAAGAGGGGAAGGAAAGTAGCGTGAGGCACCTTTGGGTTCACATTCTTTGCTGGAAATATCCCTCTCCTGTGAAGAGGGCTTGCTCGCAGGCCGGCTGTGCCGCGTCCTCCAGGTGCTCGTGATTACTATGTCACTGTCGTCATCACTGTCACTGAGAAAGACTGGAGAGTTGTACTGAGCGAGTGGCTGCCTCTGCAGAGACTTGGGAGTTTTGGGAGTTTTGAGGGTCTTGGTTTTGCCTGTGAATAAATATAACACTTCAGTTAAAAGTACATCAGATTACCAGCATTCATTTGTAAGTGCCTTTTGTGTTTATCAGTCTCCTCAATCTGTTTTCACACCTAGTCTGCCCCATTTACATTTACGGCATTTATCAGACGCTTTTACCCAAATTGACTTCCATTCCCTACCTACAGGGGGCAGTCTCTCCCTGGAGCAACTTGGTGTTAAGGGTCTTGCTCAGGAACACAGTGGTGTGCTGAAGGTAGGATTCGAACCCATGACCTTATGGTCCAGAGGGAAGTATCCTCCCCACTAGGCCACTGAAGCATTGTTCATGCCAGAGTTTGCAAATTTGTAGCACCGCATTGTTTCACACTGCAACATCTAAAGTGCACCAAATCACACAAGCGGGTCTTCGAAGATTTGTCGGAAATTTGGCAACAAACATTTCATTTCATTTTAATACATAAAACAGACATAAAACTGTACATAACTGACCATTTCCTCCTCTCTTTTAATCTCAAACTCTCTCTTTCTACTACTAAGGTTCCCCGTTTTATCACTTTCCGTAAAATTAAGAAAATTAACTTACATTCTCTCACCTCTAGCATTGATTCCCTCATAGACCTTCATAATTTCACCACACTTGAAGAGCTGGTCACACACTACAACACTGGTCTTCATCATATTCTCAATTCTCTAGGTCCATTCAGAAGCAGATCTGTGTCCTTCTCCCTTTCTGCCCCATGGTTTACCCCTGAACTTCGATTCATGAAAGCCACAGGCCGGCAACTTGAACGACTCCATAAAAAAACTGGACTACACATACACA
>JBBPDB010000032.1:15794093-15808744 GCA_037974465.1 Brachypetersius altus | reverse complement strand
CGCTCAATAAGCGCTCACCTGGCGTCACGAACGCCAGAAAAACGCCTGGTTCAGACGTCCGTGTGAACGAGGCCTTAAACAACTCCTTAAATTGGAAAATAAGATTCTACCTGCTTCTACTGAACTGAATGTGGTTACCTTTAAAATGATATTTATTTGTTTGTGTAAAGATAGATGTGGCCACAACAACTGACCAATCATCAAGACAAATACCAAATATCAGTCTGAACTTGATCTTGGTGTCCATCAACACAAACCATGCAACACCCCACGTTCTGTGCGACCTAGAGCTGTGCAAAAGGTTAACTGAGGAATTTAAGGTAGAGCTGCTGTTCCGCCTCAAAGCGTGCTCTTCTGAACCAGCTAAAATGTCATACCTGCAAGGCTACAGTCCCAGATACTACAACCTCCTCGAGAGAAAAAATCTGTAAAAAAACAACATGTAGTGATCTTCCATCCCTGTCCACTAAAAAAATTGTATTACTGAAAGGGTGGGTTTCTCTTTACTTGATCTTGCATGTGCAGTTCAAGCACCAATTAAGACGACATGCAGATCTGGGGGAGGGTCCTGGAATTTCTTTAGGCATAACCCTGTTAAAGCAAAACCCATCGATCACAAAGCTTTTCCACACTGCTGTTTCACACCGTTATCAGCAAGTGATGGAGAATCGTCAATTAGGACAAAATCATTTTAAAAACCATCAACATGCTGATTTTTCTGCCAACCTCAGTAATCATACAACACCAAAATCCACAGGGACAAAAGGAAGTTAGTAGATTAAAAATCACATAAAAGCACCTGCATGCAAGAAGGCAAATGACTGTTTACATAGTGGTCTTTAAACACCGATGCTTTACTGTGTTTAAGGGTTTAATACTCTGGGAATTCAACAATACCTGAGTGGTAGCCAGGCCGTTGCTGACAGTGAAACCATTGATGGTGACCTGGATCTGGCCCTGGTTGATCATGTTTATAACAGCCTCCGCTGCGGTGTTCATAGGAATGACTGGCATTGAGAGGGTTCCATTATTGTCTGTAGCCTCCTGACCATCACACTCCATCTTGAAGGAGATTTTAGAGTGAGGATAAAAATCATACATGCATGGAAACGTGCAAAAAAAAGTGTTCTGGGATTCTTCATTTACCTTGATGACTTTGACATCTGGCAGGCTGTCAAGGAACGCCTTGAGATCAATGCCATTCAGCACAATGCGATTGTCGAAAATATGTCCGTTGGACTTGAAGTCAATCACTGCCTTTTTCTGGAGAACATAAAAGCAGATGTTAAAAGAAATTGCAATATGAGAGACTGCAACATGGAACGCAATGTGCCTCCCCTATTCCAAGATGCCATTCTTAAAATATTACAGCTGTTTCAAGAATTCATATATATAGTCTTACCTTGAGGTGGGGAAACATGTTAGCATGGTCTCCAATAAAGAACGTATGAGGCATGTAGGCCATCTTTTCCGAGTACTGCTCAGCCACCTCAGCTGGCGAAGTCTCTTTATCGGTAATGATGTAGTCCATGAAAGGAGCTCCACTGGTGCCTGGGTATCCAAGCCACATGGCCTGAAGAGAAAGCAGGTTATTCAGCAATGTTGTTAACTAATTGATACAATCATGCCTGTGTGAATGATCAACTGCGTACTTGAATGGGTGCTGGACGCAGGGCAAAGAGCTCATTGCGGGCTCCTTTGGTATAGCCATTCATGTTGACAAGGATGTGAACTCCATCTTGGTGGATCCTGTCTGCAGCCTTGCCATTGCAAGGAATCTATGTGAAAACACAAACGCATTAAAAATGACTTGTTTTCATTAACACGACAGAAAACAAGACCAAATGTATTCTACTCTGCTTTATTTCCTGCATGTTCTCACCTGTGAGAGGTCAGTAAAGTGATGAGCTTCAGCAATCACTTTGACTCGGAAGTTGGTGCTGTCATCGGGACTGAGGGCATAACAGAACACCTAAAGACAGAACAGAACCAGATTAATATGCTGAGCTTTCTTTTAAGCATCGAGTTACTAGAATCATTGGATGCGTGCGTTACACCTAAACTCACCTCAAACTTTTCAGAGTTATGCATGCCTGGAATGGACTGCATGAGGTGGGAAGTGGGGTGGTTGCCAAAGTCTGAGCTGACGTAGCCAATGCGCAAACGCCCTCCACTGGTTTTAAGGTCCTTAGGATGCTCATAGGCAGGTTTATGAAGAGCATTGATCTGTAGCACATTAAACAGGGTTGTTAAAATTTGTCTTTGAGACTGCCACATGTAAATACCTTTATATATTAAAATACATATGTTTGCTCATAGAAAAAATTCAGGCAAAAACAATATGAGCAATAAAGATGAAATGAATGATCAACAACACTTAAGACAATGGGAATAGAGGGGAGTGGATTATATTTGTCCTTGTTTATGGCATTTATATTACAAAAAATCTAGCTAATCTGCAGTCCTATTGTTTGTGAAGACAGACCCTGTTGTCTTGTAAAGATGCCCCCACATATAGTTTCACATTGATATTTTTAAATTATTTTTTAATAAGTCATTCCATGTCTTGGCTGATTTACTACATATGGGAGTGAGAAGTAGAAATTGCAAAGATTTCAGATTCCTATAATGGATATCATTAATGTACCTTGTCCAAACAGAGATTCCCATGTCTCTCAGCAATGGCTTTACGGAAGCCATGGGAAAGAGGATACAACATGCTATGGTGGGGGTGTACTGAGGGCAGACGGTTCTTTTCCAGCTGGTCAGCCACAATGCTCACCAATTTCTTCATGCGCTCATCATAGTCTGTCCAGTCACACACAATCTGAAAAAGTGACCAGTTTTAATTTCAATCAAGGCACAAAAGTAATATATGAGAGGAACAAATAGTATTTAGCTAATGAAACAAGTGGATAGTGGATTCTATGGTATTTAATAAATGCATTAGATTATATTCAAACTATAAACAAAGGAAAAGGTGACATTTAATAAATTTGCCACAATGAAAGAAAAATAATACATGGGAGAAAAAAAAAAATACATAATACACACATAAATTAAACTTACCTGTAGACAGTGTGCAAGATTGCAGTAAGCATCAGGGAAATCAGGCTTGAGCTTCAGGGCAGTGCGGTAAGAGGCAATAGCTTCTGGAATGTTCCCAGAGTCCTATGGAGTAGGGGGAACACAGTCAGCAAATAAATTCAAAAATAATGACAATATACTGCCTAAAGGTTGAAGGAAATTAAAAAAAACATTTAAAAAAAACCTTGTGAATGGAGGCCAGGTTGCTGTGAGCATCTGCAAAAGCAGGGTTGATCTGAATGGCACGTGTGTAGCACTGCAGTGCCCCTTGCACATCCTGCATTTCTTTCAAGGTGTTTCCCATGTTGGAATAAGCATCAGCAAAGGTTGGACTAATCCTGTTGTTCAAAGAGGAAGTATTATTATACTTGGACAGCAAAGAGATTAGACAGCATACCTGCTGATTCTCAAATCAAAAACTAAGAAACAATAATCAAAGGTCAGCATGCCTGATAGCTTCTTTGTAGTGCATGAGGGCTTCCTGCAGCTTTCCCTGCTGCTGAAGGACACTGGCAAGATTGGAGTGGGCTGCAGCAAACTCTGGGAACACCTGTCAAACAAGCAAGTTTGTTTTCTCAGACAATATGAAAAGCGACAGCATATCATCGATTATGCACAAATGTAACTTTATCTCACCTCCAAAGCTTTCCTGTAGAGCTGCACAGCCTCTTCAATATTGCCCTGCTCCCGTTTGATGTTGGCCAGGTTGTTTAGGGAGTCTGCATGAGTGGGGCAGAGACGGAGTGCTGTATTGTAGCATTCCTCTGCCTCAGACACCTAAACGAAGACAGAGTGAGCCTAAGCTACAGGACGACTAAGCCAACTTAAAAAGAAGCTCAGTCAAAACCAAGTGACAAGTGACTCATGATCAAATTATTAATACAGTATAGCAACTTATTACAATTAAACTATAACAAAATTTAACACAGACTCCAGCTAGCTCCAGATGCAAATGCAGTTCCTTACATTGCCCTTCTCCTTCAGTGCATTGGCCAGATTGCAGTAAGCATCAGGGAAGTGAGGCTGCAGCTCAATGGCACGACGGTAAGTGTCAATGGCAAGGTCAATAAGACCCTGCTCATAGTAGACGCAGGCCAGGTTACCATGGACCACAGCATGGTTGGGGCTCAGGCTGAGGGCTCGCAGATAACCAGCGACAGCTCTGTAATGAACATTTCTGAATTCTGTAACTGCTAAACCTACATATCAATTTATATTTAATATACTTCAATCAGAAATGTATTACAAAGTACACTAAACCATTCTAAAATCACAAAATTACCTGTCAAAAATCCGGGCTTCTTTAAGAACATTGCCCAAGTTGATGTAGGCATCTAGAAAGTTGGGATCCAAAGTCACTGCCTGCAAAACAAAGAAAAACAGGCCATCAATGAAATAATACTCCATCAGACGCAACATTAATTTCTTCAGACATATATGCAATTCACTTGAGTTCACTTGCCTTCTCAAAATGATGAATGGCCAGCCAGATCTCTCCCTGGGCATTAAACACACAGCCCAGGTTGCTCCAGGCCACAGCAAAGTTTGGCTGAGTCTCGATTGCCTTCAGGTAGCAAGCCTTTAGCGGGTTAACAACGAAAACAACAGGAGGAAGGGGGGCAGAGAGGAGCAGTAGAGCAGACAGGGAAGATGGGGGGGGGGTTGTAAAATAAAAAAAAAAAGATTGAATAAAAAGAAAGAAAACAAAAAGGGCAGAGAAAACAAGAGTCAGAATCTACTCTCCAAAAAGCAAAAAGTGAGTCTACAGCGTGGGCTCGCAAGCGCACCATTCTGCCGCGCTAAGCTGCACGCTTTTTCCTGCGCTGCGCGAATCTGACCAGCACCTAGCCTCCAACTGACATTCTTCAGTTATGGTCTCACCAGAGAACAATATTATGAGACATCATAGGAGAGCCATACTTCAAATCTGATATTTAACATCACTGCTGTAGATCACATATTCAAACTTAGATTTAAAAGCATATATTAGTTTATCAAGATTACGGTCACAACCTTAAATGCCCGTGGAGCGCGTAGATGGAAGTCCCTGTAATGCGAGCGCAAAAAGCCACACGGGCGGCCATTGTGTCGCGTCGCGCCGCAGTCGCTGCTTGCGCCATGTTCGCTTTTCGCTTTCGCCAGCGCTTACTCCAGCTTACAGCAGAAACCACAGACCTAAACCCTAGAACCCCTGACCCCACTAGTCTGGCACACTCTCTGAAGCCCACCACCACACAGGAACACAGTAAAAATACACAAATGGTAAGATTGACTAGAAGATGTGTTGAGCTTAATACAGCTATCCAATGGTACAAATGATGCCAATGGTGTCCTGTTTTGGGCTGGGGGGTCCGCTGGGTGCCATGCTAGCATGGTGGGCAGGCAGGTCTGCGGTCCGCAGGCCAGGAGGGGAGGGGAAGAGGGAGCATCTGTTGCGCGCGCCTTTGGGTCGCATTAGAGAGCGTTTTGTCGCTGCGCAGCCCCTGCGTCGCTGCAGACTCACAGCGCATCATCTGCTCAGCAGAACGCTGCAACTCCAAATCAAGAGGAAAAAAATGATAAACCAAAGCAACAGGAAAAAATAATTAACAAGTAAGAGTTAGAGGGTTCTTACTGTGTTTTTGTTTGTTTACTGCATCCAATCCGTGTTTCTTTTAATTGCGTAGTTGGGCGATGTTAAGTTGTATATATGTAAATAACACTTTTTTTCCCCAATTACTTTTGTTTTCTTTTGTTCTTCAAATATAGCCACAAGACAGAAGAACTCAAGGCATGAAGTTTTTTTTTTTTTTGTTGGCAGTTACAAACCCGTTACCATATTTATGGACTTTGTCTGGGGGGGCGGCCGCAGCTGGAAGAAGAGGAGAGGACTGATGTTGCCCTAGTGTTCCTTTCCGCCGGACCGCACCTACGCAGGAATAGTGTCACCCACCTGAAACCTTCTAAATAACAATATCAGTGGTGGAAAAAACCAAAAGAGACAAAATAAGAAAACAAGACCGTTAGTAAAAGTTCGTAATCAACACATTTGTTTCATATGGATATAAAAAAAAAACTATTCACAGAAACAAACAAAAAAATTTAAACCATCCTACTCAATCTTCACTCATGCAATAAATAGAATTTCAGTTTCAAAAGTGAAAAAAAAGCTTGTAGGGGGATGAGGGAGAAGAAAGGCTTTGTGTTATCTTTCTTAAAGAAATTTGATTCATCCTGTTTCAAATGTAAATAAAGGAGGGAGGCTAACTGGCTTGATCTTCCCCAAATGAACTGAACACATTTCTTTGGGGAGAATATTAACCATAACATTAATCATACTGGGAAAGACAAAAGTGAGAAAATAATCATTTATTCTTTTCCTTCCTTTTTCAAATTCTGAAGGTTACAGAGTTTAATACATTGCTTGCTTTATGCTGTCCTGCCTTCTTGAATCCTGGCCAATGGGTAAAGAAAAAAAGCCTGTGGTTTAATGATTTGTATCTAGAAGCCTCCACAGCTCTGAAATAAAGAGGTCAATGCTTGTGCTGCGCATGTGTATTTCTTTCTCTCTATCAACGCATCTGACGCGTGCAGTGGAGTGCAGATAGGGAGCCGCCTGCCTGGCACAGCCCAGGCTTACCACAGCGCTGACAAAAAGTTAACACCCAAACCTCCCAAATGCCCTTTAGCCATTCTGCAGTGAAACAAATGTCGGGGGCAGACAGAAAACTAGACAGTCACATAGTGGACTACTGGGGACTTACAAAGGTCTAGATATTTGCAAAAGCATTGTGGAGCCCTTGAAGAGCATCAGTACGCTCGGCTGGAGGGTCAGGCAGGCAGCTCTTTGCGCGCACACTCCACGAGCCCTGAGCAAGCGCGCGGGGGGGCAGAGCGACAGAGCCAGTGTGGTGGGTGCTGGCACCCCAGTGCTCCTCCCCACTCTTCCCCCCTGAGGCACAAATAAGAGGGCTTCTAACCAGCGTGGAGAAATCTCTCTGCAGATACTTCTGAATCTCTCAAAGATCCACCTTTAAGGGGCCAGAGTTCAAATTGGTCTATGTAAGTGGCGGTCGGGAAGTACCAGGGCCATTTCTACTGTTCTTAAGCCTTCAAGAATGTTGAGAATGAATTATAAATCCCATAGACAAAAATACGAAGCGGAAACATGTCTGGGTTAGAAGCCATCTTATTTTTTTGCATAAACAAATATCACTAGCTTCATATCAGTCCATTGCGTTTCTTTCAAGACCGAGCCAGCATAATCCCTCCATAACACTAAAGGAACAACATGCCAGAACAGAAGTGTGTAAAAAGATTCTTCATTTGGTGAGACACAGAAGGCCCCAGCCTTTCTTCCTGTGTGGAGGGGCACTGACAAAGAGGCCAGGCCAGGATGGAACACAGTGTTTAAACAGAGAGAAGCAGGAGGAGTGAGAGAGGGCAGAAGAACGCAATGGAGAGAGGAGGAAGGGTCTAGACATTGTCCAATAAAAAAAAAACAAAAAGAAAACAAACACTCAAGACCAGCAGGTATGTAGTTCCCTATGATTATCATGAAAGTGGTTGGGGCCACATCTGGGACAAAAATGGGGGGGGGGGGGGACCCAAAAAGTTCCAAATGTCAAAAAAAATTATGACAGTAATCTGATGTTTTACCTCTAAAGAGTTTTGACATTTTAAATGAATAGGAATATTTAAAGGCTCTGGGACTGTGTATACAGAAGGGCAAAGGCTAGGCCTATTGAGCAGCAGAGTGAGTGGTGGTGGTGGTGGTGGTAGGGTTTGGGTTTGTGGGCTAGAATAAGGGTGGGGGGGATAAGGAAATGATACTGAGCACTACACTCAAAAGAGCTCAAAAAATAGTGTAGGGTAAAGAAGGAAGCACTCACTCCAAAAAGATAGAGAGCTAAGGGGGATAAAAAAAGTATCTAAAAGAAAAATAAGCAGAAATAAATGTGGGGGAAAAAACTCTACAAAGACATGCACAGGCTGACATGTCAAAACAGACCTTTGCTTCCTCCAGGCGCCCAAGAGCTTTGAGAAGGTTGCCCAAGTCACTACGCACGCAATAGAGATCCTGTAATGACAAAGAAAAACTGTAACTTAACTTTCAATCAAACCACAGCCATTGAACAAGTGAAAAAGCAAGAAGTGCAGTGTAAATCCAGCATAGTGTTCACTCACAGGATTGTACTGGAGAGCAGACACATAGGCTTGCACAGCTCCCTCCATGTCCCCTGCAGCAACCAAGGCTGCGGCCAGGTTGATGTAGCCATCGATGAAGTCCGGCTTGAGGCGTAGTGCGTGGCGGTAATGTTCAATAGCCTCCTGCAGCTGACCGCGCTCTTTGTAGACATTGCCCAAGTTGGAATAGGCCTCAGCTAGCATGGGATTCTGTTTGATGGCCAGAGTGCTGAAATGCGCTGATCTGCGTGGCAATACAGGAATCCCCCAAAATAAAAATAAAAAAACTAAATTAAACATCAACAGATAAGTATAGCAGAGCCCTGAATTGACAAATGCTACCCAAATGTAGTGGCGTTAATACTGTTAAGAGACACTTTATCTACAGAGACACCTCATTTTTCTTTATTATAAGTTTTCAGCTTTCTTTAGTTTTATGTTTAGACCACCTAGAAATATAGCACTACAACTGCTCATGGTCAGTGAGGGAGAAATAAATACATAAACAAACAAATATCATTCCTAGTTATCAAACCATTGTACTTGATTTCTAAAATAAGACACAAAAAATGTGCCCCAGTTTCAAAGGACGTCAGTTCAATAAATAGTGAAAAAAAAACTGCTCAGCTACACCCAACTGGCGAAACAGGAAGCCCTAGAGCAAGTTTCACTGTTAAAAAGAATTAATTGCAATAAAACTAGTCATTGTAGCAAAGTCAGAAAACAACTGCATTGTTAAACCACCACCACCACCACCACCACAAGTAACAGACAAAACAGCCAAGAGGAAGAAAGATCCGAAAGAAATGTGAATTTCCTGTATTTGCCCATACGTCCCAACCAAGAAGAATGAGCCAGGACCATTGTGGTTCACGCAGACCACTGAAAGGGCACAGGCCTTCCTGAGTCACCTTACCTGTCAAGCCTGCGGCACTGGAAGTGGATGGAAGAGAGCAGCAGCAGCACGCCAGTATTGTCAGGTTCCTGCCTCCACAGCTGCATGCAGTGGCGCTCTGCTGCCTCAAAATCACCTGACTGATATTCACGGTGTGCCAGCTCAGCCAACCCTTGGAAGGAAAGCATACGTTTTGTTGGTTCTGTGGCACCAACACAACCCAAAGGAGGAGGGGGGAAAACAACATGTTAGAAGAAATGGAAATGAGACCAAAAAAAATGACAAGAACAAAGATGATTTTTTAAAAAAAACTATCATGCAAACTAGACAAATGAGTGTCTTGCGACAAAAAGAAAATACGGGTGAATGGAGTTTCTCTGAGTATAAGAACACAAATATGAGACATGAAAAATTAAAAAATACAGAGAAACTCATTCAATTCTGAAACAGCTTAAAGGATGAGTTCAGACTACTGTGGTCTCATGAAGTGTAGATGTGATTACTGAAGCAATAATAGCGATAAATTGGGCTGAAATGCTGAACTTATCCTTTAAAAGAAAGAAAAATGCAGATACAGGCAAGAGGCATGACAATGAGCATGACAAGACAGGGGTTCCACATAAAATTACACACTAATTAAATCTGACAAGAAAATTACCGTTAAAAAAAAAATCAAACCACAAAAATAAGACAGTTAAAACATTACGGAACGCTGGGGCAGCAAGTAGATACAGCTATTCCTTCTAGTGATGCGAAATACTTTCTCATCTTCGTCTGAAAGATTGACAATTTATGCAAAAATTACCCTTTCAATTTTCTCCTGAACATTCTGACCCTGTTGTCATTAAACTTTGATATAATTTAGATAATTATAATAATTCATACTACAGATTTGATTTGATTACTGTCTAGAGGTGCGTCAATCAATCATTTAGACAGCAATTTTGAACAAATTGAAATCACACCATTTAATACCAGTCAAATATGTGGCTTCTCCTGAGTGCAGAAAAGCAGTAAATACACAAAGGTAAATGTTAACAAACCTTAAGATTGAGAGTGCAAAGATTAATAATAAAGAGATTAAACCAGGACCTACTCTGATCTATCATTTACACCGTGGAAGCCAATGGTCAAACTGGGGGAGGGCATGCAGTTTTAGCTGAATAGAGCCCGAACATTAAACTAAAAAATTGTATTGAAGCTGAGAACGTGTTCATCGAAACACACCCCTTACATGTGATGTTACACTATACAGGAGCTAAATCATTTTTGTACATATTAGTCTATGAGAGATGTATTGTTTACATAATGTCATATGCTGACAAGTAAAAACAACGCCCAGGTCAGCTGCAAAGTGTTATGATTAACGTTAGTCAATAATCACAAAGACATCAGTTTTCTGCTAAACAGGAATTAAAACTACAGATCACCAGTTATCTTCTCCACAATCAGGTTAGGAAAGCTATTAAACAGGTAAGGGATCAAGCACATTACCATTAATGGTAATTAACCTGTTAACCTGTTGAGCGCAAGCACATTATTTACTAGCAAAGCTAGTACACAATAAGGTCAAAAGTATTGGGACGCCTAGCCATTACACCAACAAGGAATTTAATGGCATTATATTCAAACACAGATTTTAACATGAAGTTGGTCCACCCTGCTACAGCTTCCACTCCTCTTGGAAGGCTTTCCACAAGATTCTGGAGTTTTTCTTTGGGAAAGTGTGTTACCATTCACTCTATCGCATTTATGAGGTCAGGCGCTAATGTTGGCCGAGAAGGCCTGGCTCGCAATCTCCGTTCCAGTTCATCCCAAAAGTGTTGGATGGGCTTGAAGTCGGGTCTCTGTGCGGGACGGTCAAGTTCTTATACACCGAATTCATTCAGCCTTTACGAAGCTTGGAGCAGTCATGTTGAATTAGAAAAGGGCCTTCCTCAAAACACTGGGTCCACAAATTTGGAAGCATGGGGTTTTAAGATATATCTTGGTATACTGACGCATTAAGATTGACCTTCACTTAAAGTATAGGGCCTAGCCCAAACCCTGGAAAACAAGTGTGTCCCGATACTTTTGTCCATATAGTGTAAGTGTGCTGTTATTTTAGTCCCCTGTCACGTTTACCTGTGCTGTCGGCCACGTTTCCCACCGAGCTCGCCATCTCCCCTTCTGCCTTCGAGTCTCGCCCAGAGGTCGTCAGTGTGCCAAAACAAACGAAGATACCGTATCGAAATAATAAAGACAAAAATAGGGCTGACTCTGTACGAGTTACCCTATTTAGTTATTTTTTTAATTGACAAAACTCTGACAAAGCCGGTGCCTTCAGGAACGGGTCGTCTTTTCCCCTCTCTCCTTACGAAGCTAGCTAAGCTAACCGAATAAATGAACTTAAATGGCTTCAGTTACACCTCGTAGGCACACCCCAGCGGCATACAACTGTCTTGCTATTAATCGTGTACTATGAAATGCAAACCTATAAATATATCCTTTTCAAATTTGGTCATAATAGCTCAGGCTGCTGCTTAACCTCACCATCGCAACAACTAGGCTAACAATAGCCTCTTTCGAAATGGCGGAATGTTGCCGGGACTTCTTTTGATACATAATAGTCCTTACTCGCCCTCTCTGACATATGTAACTGTTGCTCTTAGAGAAATTGATGATTTTTAATATAACCCACACAAATCTAATATACAGTAAAGAAAGAAGGTCTTAATCTAATAAAAACCAAAAACCAGCAAATTAAGTTGTCAGGTAGCGGAGGAACATCAATAAAAAAAACGCCTCTTGGATAGGCGCGTCTTTCGTTGTATCCTTGCGCCAACCACTGCGGCAAAATTAAGAATGTTCCATTTTCACAGGAGGAGGGGGGTTCCTTGTCAGCTGTAGCAGTTGTCAGTCGCGAATCTTTCTCCATCAAAGCGGCTGTGTGGCTTAACTAGTACGAAATAAGGTACATTTCCATGCCAAGCAGGTGAGATGTGGAAAAGTATCGCGGGTCATTAATGACGTGCAAAATTGAATCGCCTAATACCCCCAGTTACTGAAGTAATGTGTTAATAATTATTAATGTGTCATTATTATGTATCAATATATTACATTTTAATCCGCCTTAATGTCTCGAGACAATGGGTTTCAGCATGGGAAACTTCTGAGTAATCATTATATCAGAAGATATGTACTTTACTCAAGTGTAAGTTGAATATACTCACACCACTGGATCTAACACCAACACGTTCATTATTCTAATTTGTTGATACATTTTACTTTTATATACAGTTCTGTGGAAAAATGTATACATTATATATACAGTACATATATATACAGTGGGGGAAATAATAATTTGATTTGCTGCTGAATTTGTAAGTTTGCTGAATAACAGTCTCTAATTTATGAGGTCATTTTTATGGAGAGAGACAGAATATCAACCAAAAATATAGAATAAACATGTTACATAAAAGTTACAAAGTGATTTGCATGTCATTGAGTGACTCAGCTGGATATTTTGATGTCTGTGGCCAAAAGATGCCCAAACCTAGACAGACATATTCAGACCTGTGAATGTCACACAGGCACAAAACATGTAGATGCCAATTTTTTTCTAACTTTAATGAGATAAATACGTCTTACAACTGACTTACAGCGATCCATTATATTGCATTAGAGATTTTAATGCAAGTGAGAGCTACAGTCTGGCTGTGTCTTCAGTTATCACAGGTCACAGCCTTAGCACAGATTGTTAAAAAGCAAAGTCTGTGCTGAGAACAAACCCCTCTCCAAACACTGAAATGGCCACATTATCCCTACACCCAAACCTACACCAATATAACCCTACATTAGATGACAGTGGGTGGGCTTAACTGTTTTAAGTGCTACTGAGCCGGTCTTGTTTGTAATAGAGAAGGCCAGCAGAGGGCAGAAGAGGAGAGAAAGCCAGAGCAGACACCGCACATTCTCGAGGTGGACTAGAGATGATAGTTCTCAGTTACTGTCCCTTTTTTAAAATGATACTCTACAGTTCTCACTAATTAGCATTAACTAGCATTGACTTGCTAATGTGGTTTCTGACACTGTACGACTATCTGTTATCTAAAAATATAAACATGTATGGGCAGAAATCAGGCTTCACTATAGCTGCTGCTAATGCTTCATGGTAATGTTTTGATAACTCTGGACCTGTGATTAAAATAGGCCATTTCTGAGATTAAAAATATATAGGCCTGTGCACAAATCTTGCGCTAGCCCTGCAATTTCTTTGTTTTTTTGTTTTGAATCACCTTAAGGCTTTAGTAATGAACCATGAAGGGAATTAGGTCTGCCAGATGTGCATGGCGGTACATGGGGTACTTGGATTGGGAAATGGTCTCACTTCATTTCTTACCTGTTCCCGATAACCTAATACCTATTCCCTGCTATATAAGCCCTGAGAAATCAATGGAGGTGCAGTGGTAGAAGGGCCTGGCTTTGGGTCCCAGCCAGGATATATCCAGAGTCTTTTTTCGTGTGGATTTTGCATGTCCTTCCATGTCTGCATTTGTATCCCTCCTACCACAGACATGCGTGCTAGAATTAGAACTCCTGCCAGTGACCTTGACCATATCACCAGCAAAAAGACCTGGATTTCAGCAGTGGCTGCCCACTCCTCCGAGCTCATTGTGCATGTCCTCACTTGTATTAGGGCGAGTTACACACACAGGCTAAGTTTCACTGCACAGTTTGTGTGACAAATAAACTACTTGTACTTTTTATTTGCCCGAGTCTTTTACTTGCAGGCATGTATAACAAAAGTGTGTCTCTGAGCTCTCCTTGCCAAAATTTAAATTATGCACCAAAGCTGTCTTAGTCCTGTCTTAGTCCCTTACATCAGCTGAAATGACATTAACACATTTGTACAGTATAGTAATAAATTAGATAGATAGATAGATAGATAGATAGACAGACAGCAAGACAGAGAGAGAGAGAGAAAGAGAAAAATAGATAGATAGATAGACAATAAACATCAAACAGGAAGTTGAGGACAGACAACAATGACACACAATTCCCAGGTCACGTATTATAACATATTGCATTTATCGAAGTGAGATGAAGATCACACTTGTAGATATATATAATATGTGAAAAATTACACTGTAAAAGAATAAATAGTACATATTGTAGACTGAGATTATTACACATTGCCCTGGGATTGGTGGAAAACTACAGCAGCTATTGCACATTGTCTGTGAGTGGCAGCGGTATGAGTTTGTGTTTGTACTGAGTGCAGTGATGGCTTGTGGGAAAAAACTTTCTGAGCCTGTTGGTCCTAGTTCTGATGGGCCTGTAGCGCCTGCAAGAGGGTAAAAGGTTGAACAGGCCATGAGGAGGATGGGTATTGTCTCTGATGATGCGGAAGATGGGTACTGTCTCTGATGATGAGGAAGATGGGTATTGTCTCTGATGATGAGGAAGATGGGTACTGTCTCTGATGATGAGGAAGATGGGTACTGTCTCTGATGATGAGGAA
>JBBPDB010000032.1:15768978-15779742 GCA_037974465.1 Brachypetersius altus | reverse complement strand
GGTACACATCCGCGCTAAAATATCAAGGTGAAAGTCATCATCGCTTGCGCAGTACAGACCCAGCTCCCAACACAACTTTGTGAATAGATTAACACCGATATTTTTTTTATCGCGCGATAAGAGTCTCACGTTAACGCAGCACGTTAACGCTGATAACGGCCCACAACTAGATAGAACCTGATGACTGAATGATAACTAAAGATATGACAGACTTCATCAGCACCATGATGAAGCGAGACACCATGTTATAAAACGAATTTGTAATCATATCACAAAGGAAGATCTGAGTTGAGTGATGCTGTACACGAGGTACGGCCTGCAGAGAACAGCACTTGTAAAAATTAAAAGGGGCCAAAACCAGTCAGTTCAGACGTCTTCTCTGGTCATGAAAATAGTATCTGAGTAAGAATAGGTATGCCCCCAAAATCAGCAATAGGTTATCACACTCAGCTGTATGTGAGCGCCCTCCACTGACCCTCCAATAAAAGGTTAAAGCTAGGGCTGGGCGATTTGGCCTAAAATCTAAATCATGATTAATTGAACATTTTAACTCGATTACGATTAATGAACGATTATTTTATTTATTTATTTATTTTAGTTCACTGACAAGTTGCTCAGAGCGGGGTCACGTGACTCCACACGCGGTAGTGTTTTTAAAGAGAAAGTAATTGAAATAATCGACCTGGGAAAATTGGTTTACTTTTCGATTAATCGCCCAGCCCTAGTTAAAGCTAGACAGGCTGAGTGTTCAGACGGAAG
The DNA here is from genome assembly GCA_037974465.1 of Brachypetersius altus. Taxonomy (NCBI): domain Eukaryota; kingdom Metazoa; phylum Chordata; class Actinopteri; order Characiformes; family Alestidae; genus Brachypetersius; species Brachypetersius altus. The sequence continues at coordinate 15,778,983 of JBBPDB010000032.1, read as the reverse complement.
TCCTGACAAAGTGTGGAGAACAAAAACGTGAACAGCAGGGAAAAGAAAAGAAAAAAAACTTTAAAGTCTCGTCATCTGGTCTGGATCTAATTCTCATGGGCAGACACTGCTTTTGATTTAAGCCGCAGTTTAAACTCGCATGGTTTCCTGGTATGTAATGCAGGCTTTCTTGCCTTACATACACGCGAGTCATGAATCATGAGCTCACGGCCAGGGGTTTGGAGTTTGACTGCCAGAGAATCAGCGTGAGATTCGGATCAAGGCTGGCATTATTTGTTTAAACCGATATGCGCTCTTCAGTAGAACGGTACGTACCTTTAAAAAAAAAACCCAAAAAAACCGAAAATATGATCTAATGTTTACATTCTGCACGGGAGCATAGTTCTTTGATTACAAACTAGTTTCTAAGTTCAAGGGACTTTCTGCTGTGTAACCAGCATTAAGTCCAGCTGGCGGCTGGTGGCCTAGTGGTTAGGGCGTTCGCCCCACGATCAGAAAGTCCGGGTTCGATTCCCAAAACCACTAGGCACCACTGAGGTACCCTGAGCAAGGTACCCTCCCCCACACTCTGCTCCCCGGGCGCCGTGTTCCTGCTGCCCCCTGCTGGTGTGTTCACATATGACCGAATGATCACTTTCACTAACTTTAATGGAAGTCACTGCGGTTGGAGCACATGATTCACACCGTCTTTTGTTTTTGCCAATGCCTTACTGGATTCTGCCTAATGGCTACAATCAAATTGGCGGTGCTTCAATCTGACCTGGCACAGCGCAAGAGGAGCCCGGGTAATGGACATTACGGATAGACCAGCCACGCCCCTCTCTGATCATGAGCAAAAACAGAAACGAGGCTTTAGCCTCAGGGAGTGTTCCTGTCTGTGCATTGTCTCACAAACCAAGACTAGAAGATCTAGGATATTATCTTGGGGCTGTACAGTGAAATGGGAAATAGAGGATAAAATCAATATTTCCTCCCACTGCTGCTCCAGGAATACTACACATCTACACATCACAGCATACTATATGAGAACACAGATCAAATCTTTCGAGCACATTGTGTTTTTATGACACACACAGCCACGAAACCAGGACTGCGTGAAGTACGAACATATATACTGTTCATTTGGTCTTAAGAACTACCATGGCTATAGATCGACTGAATATGCCTGGAGTCCATTACAGTATTATCAGTCCTGTTAAGCTGATCTGTAGTAAAATTATGAGTATAATTACTTATTAATTCAGTGTTTTACTGTACATCACTACTAAACAGGACCATAACTAACACTGAATAAAAAATAAAGCATTTTAAAGGCGGCTCTACTGTTTTGCTGGTGCAGGTTTCAACTGGTCAAACCTAAAAAAAAGTCAGATACTGTGTACAGGGCTTCAGAGATCTAGAACGGTACACACTCTGGATCTCTTTACTGCCAGGTGTGATTAATATCCACAGTTCTCGCTGCAATTCGTAAGGAGAGATACTTTCTAAGGTCATCTTTAAAGATGTTTTCCGTGATTTACTGATTAAGGGATGCTGGGTAGAGGCGGACATGTTTTCGTGAATCCCGCGGGATGGGAAACAAAATTTACATTTACGGCGTTTATCAGATGCTTTTATCCAAAGCGACTTCCATTCCCTACCTACAGGGGGCAGTCTCTCCCTGGAGCAACTTGGGGTTAAGGGTCTTGCTCAGGGACCCAGTGGTGGTGCTGAAGGTAGGATTTGAACCCACGACCTCTTGTTCTGGAGGCAAGTATCCTACCCACTACGCGATAGTGTTCATACTATCCAGGTAAATCTAAATGCCCCCAGGGTGCAAATAATGTAAATGCACTGTCAAAAAATGAAATAAAATCTATCAAATCAAGACAAGGTGTATGAAATGCAGCTCTGCCGTACAGCTAACAGATGTTTTTCCATTACAAATAAAGCCACCTGTACTTTAGCTGTGCCTGAGGTCACTGGGTCACTGCTTTCTGATTAGTCAAAATCACAAAAAACACCAATGGAGGGACAAACTAACAACCGAGAAGCTGACAAAGTACAAACACTACTATCTGTTTGGGCTGAATATACGTTTCAGCAGAAGATTCTTATGACGCTAACGAATTTAACGCTGTGAGAAATGCGAAGGTGTACCAGACCATTGCCATCACGTGAGCTGGGTCAGGTTTTCACAGCTAAACAATGCTGAGAAAAAAAATACAAACTCAAACAAGACTATAAAATCTAAAAGACCACAATAACAAAAGTGGCTGGAATATGTTTCCACTGCGACTCCATGGACACAGTTTTAGGACGATGGTCCATAAACGGGTGGGGAGAGACGTGTGTCAGTGCGTGAGATACACTGGAAAATCAAAGTGTGCTCCAACTTCCGTTATCACTGTCATCAGTTTAGGTGCAGCACAGTTCCTGTATGTCACGGAAAAGTGCCTTTTACTGCCTAACAAAAGAACCTGAAGATCACGGAAGTAAACATTTTCCTGCATTTTTTTCTGAGAGTGTGTTCGTAATTTAACCGAGTGAGACTGAAAAACATTCAAAATCTTTTTACTTTTACATTTTTTAGAAGTCTCACATCACGTGAAGATCATACTGTACAAGTGTTTTTCCTAGGGCTGGCCGATTAATCGAAATCAACATTCAGAACCTATAATCGATCACATTTTTCCAGGACGATTATTCCAATTACTTTCCCTTTAAAAACACTACCGCGTGTGGAGTCACGTGACCCCGCTCCGTTATGTTACATTATTGCGCCAACACGTCGAGCACGGAGAGCTCAAACACTGAGACAACTGAGCAACTTGTCATTGAACTATAAGGGCAAAAAAAAAAAAGTTCATTAATCGTAATCGCATTAAAATGTTCAATTAATCGAGATTTTGATTTTAGGCCAAATCGCCCAGCCCTAGTTTTTCCTAGGATTGTAACCTACCTACCATTGGACTCTCGGCTACAGAAAGCTGTGAACTCAAACTGAAGAGTTTAGACTGGAAGCCCAGTCTGTTGGTCATTGGGATACAGAAGAAAAGCATCCGCAACATCTGATTGTGACTCATTGTCTGGTAAATCGGCTTTGGGGTCTAACCATAACCATGTGCCGAATGCAAGGAAATGTTCCTTCGGTGCACTGGTATCCGCCGCCATTATTACAGAAGATTAGCCCAAACGCCTGTTGCCCCTGTGGCTGTAGGTCAGGCTGTATTGAAGAGTTCTTGCTCCAGACTCAGGCATTTCCTTGCATTCTGAGTGCAGAAGGCAGAGGGAGAAGCTCAGCATGAAACAGCACTTCCTGATACAAATGTATACTGGCACTCCGTCCCTGAATATGGCTCTAATGGAGCAGAGCCGTGGAGCTGAAAGCTATAGGGGCATAACCTTGCTCTGTTGACTGTGACGTGCAAGATTAGGCCGTCCTAAGAGCAAAGCTAGCATGGCGTAGCAGCACCTCCGGTGCCTCCGCTGAGTGACCTGTGTCATGACTCAACACTTGCACTGTCACATGATAGTCCTGCTTGTCCACACGTAGCTTGACTTCAGGGATCTTGGCTTTCCTGGCCTTTTTCTTTCTCATGGAAAATCTGGAGCTGGAACGGTTCTCACTCAGTTTCCCAGGATCAGCCATGTCTGATACTCACCTGACCCTCAGCACAGCTCAGATCAAGGCCCTCAGCACCAGATGGGCCAGGTTTACATGGATGAAGTTGAAAAGGAGACTCCTGCCCCTCTGAGTGAAAGCTAATGATCTTTTCATCATGGTTTCGCCACGAACAAAGTCCAGCCTGTTCTGTCATACACATGGCATTCAGAGTTAACACAGACGTAAGCTGATAGTGAAAGTGATAAACTATCATTTTTTTGGTGAGATCACAACGAAACACGGAGATAAATTTGTGCCGAACGCAGCGTCATGAGTGCTGTGGAGTGACAGAAGAATGAGTCATGAAGACTTAAATGGTGCAACCTGTTTGAGGATGTGTGAAGACAAGACTGGCCTTTATCTGTTGGTCTTATGTGCAATTAGTGTTGTTGCCTGAAAAAGCTTCAGTTTGGATTGAGAGCTGAGGTGACTGGCTATTTGGAAAATGAGCAAACATCTGCGTCACATTTGTGTGAACTCGGCACCGATGTTCATATTAACTTAAAAACTCAAGTATTGTTTTTTTTTTTTCATAAGTTAGTGCACACATTCATGACTGAGTTTATTTTTATTTTAATATAAATTAAAAATCATAGCTAACTATGTTAACACAGAAGACATTTTTGTTAAGAACTTGTTCATGAGAAAATACAGAATGTAATGAAAGCCAAATTCCGGTAGCAAGTCTTAAAATTAGGGGAAAAAAACAATACATTTATTCTTTTATATGCATCTATTTCCAAAGGGAATTAATATTAATGCACACAGGTTATATATATAAAACCAATGCTTACCCAGGGCTACATCTGTATGTGTGTGTGTGTGTGTGTGTGTGTGTGTATGACCATGGAAAATATCCCTGAATGTCCACCATGACAAAACCCACTCTGAGGCATTTTCCATTTTAATCGCTTTGTTTTTTCATTTATTTGCTATTATTATTTTCCCTAAAAACAGACATTATTATATTCTCTTATTATCATATATTAAAATTTATTAAGACTAGGTTCATGTTAAGAACTTTTAGCTACTTTAAAGGTTTTCATTCCAGATTTCCAGAGATTTGCAGGTTATTTTTCATGTTATGTAAGGCCTTGTTTACACCTGGTCACTTAATGTGACTGGTATCTAGATTGTATGCTGATCAGATTCCAGTCACATGCAACCCTGGTCAGCCAGACTGAACTCTCATTACTGTGTGGTGAGTAAAATGCAAATCACCTTGTATACAATTACCAAACGCAGGTGCAAACAGGGTCTAATACTCAGCAGTGCATCCCTTTGCAATAGCACACTGCAGCCTCATTGGTTTTCACGATTACATCGTTTTTGTCACTGTATGGTTTTCATTACTGTACTATCACTACAGCATTCCTATAGTAAGGGGTGGGTGTGGCCTTGTGTGTAGGATACTTACCTCTGGACCAAGAGGTCATGGGTTCAAATCCGACCTTCATCACCATCACTGGGTTCCAGAGCAGGACCCTTAACCTCAAGTTGCCTCAGGGAGACTGTCTCCTGTAGTTAGGGAATAGAAATTGTGTTAGATATAATAAGCGTCTGCAAAATACCATAATTATTCAGCATGCAAATGTATTATATAACTCTATAAAATTATGAAATCTTTTCTGCTAGCCTAGCCGCTTTTGTAGAAACTGGTGAATAGACGTGATGTTCGGCTTCTGGTCTTCTTCCTTTTGCAAATTGCTAAATCAAACAATAACGTGATGATTTAGAAGAGCTTTTAAAATATCATGGTATACATTATGCATTGCAATTACAGCTTAAAGTTATTTATTGCCCTTCCCCACACTAAATTGACGAAAATATTGAGACGGCTGACCATTAAACCAGCAGGGTCAAGTTCTTCCACACCAAACTCATCAAATTATGTCTTTATGGACCAGTCGTGCTGTTAGAATAGAAAAGGCTCAAACAAAACCAAAAAAACAAAACAAAACAAAACAAAAAACAAACAAACAAAAAAGCCGCGACCACAAAGTCGGAAGCATGATGTTGTCCAAAGAGTCTTGGTATGCTGAAGTATGAAGAAAACCCTTCACTGGAAGTAAGGGGCTCAGCTGAAACCCTGGAAAACAGGTGTGTCCCAATACTTTTGACCTTATAGCGTTTATCACAGCGTGCGTGTGAATGTGTTGTGCGCATGCGCCAGTCTCCTGCACGCTCGGCCGGCTCGGTGCTCTGTGGGACCTTCAGAGAGTTTCAGCGTCAATTCAGAGTGAGGAGCAGCTCTCAGGAGAGGAGAAACTGATCTGTACAGGGACTCTTTGAACGAGAAGAGAATGAGTGCGCTTCTTCAAATTAAGCCGTGAGTACCTTTACTGTGTTGTTTGTGTCTTTCTCAAGTTTTGTCTGAAAGTTTGGACCTGTCGAAGGTACCTCCAGTAAAGGTAGGAGTTTGTAGGTCTACGTTCTTCGTAGGCGCTGAAGTCGTTAACTCCAACTTTTCCTCGTTTTCTCCTGCAAAAGTGAGCGTTCTCCCTTCAAGGGGGTTGTTACTCATAAAATGTAACTTCAGAAAAGTTTTATCCTGTGTATTTTTTGTTTTTCACCACGTTTTACTGTAGAATGAGCTGGACCGTAGAAGGACAAACATTGCATGCATTTTTGTGAAATTTCTGTCAGCATCTGAAAACTCCCTGCACACATTTAAATGATCGTGCAAAGTGCTGTCAAACTTTAAAACTACTTGGGTGGTTTATCGGAGCTGTGATTTTTTTTGGATTATTTTTTTTCCAGAGGATTTGAGTGTCCATTTTTTGCCAAATCATGGGTTTGTGAAATAAAACTTTTTTCTTCATTAAATTATATTTGTCACTTTTCAGAGCTAAATTGAACTCCAGTCCTATTCATTTGAAAGCACGCAGTCTAACCAGCGCCCTCTGGTGGTTCATGTGTGAATTTGGCAAACTCTTGTATAAACGTCCACAAGTCCAGGAATCCTAACAATGAGCAGTTGTATTGATATTCCCTCAGATGCCCAAAACATAGGAAATGTTAGTCAAAAATGCCATTATGATGTTTTTTTCCCCTCTTGACTTTCCTCAGGAAAGTTTCAATGGATTCCGTTCCTGCCGTTACTGTGTGTGGAAGCTGTGCTTTTTTGATGGTTTCCTCTGTACTGCTGTAGGAATCAATAGATTGTTTTATTCCCACCATTTTTGTTCAAAGCTCATTCCCATCCAACCTTGTGTTTTTTCCTTATCTCTGTCCCCGACCCTGTGAAACTGTGTCAGTTCAGTAGATCTCCTTCTTTGCCTCTTTTTCCCCCTTTCCCCACCTTTCACATTAATTAAGAAGCAGAGCTGAGAGAAAGTACCAGCCTCGGCCGTCCAAGCAGGACCAAACACGCCACTGAAATGGGAAAGCACAGGGTCCTAACGGTCTCCCGCGTGCTGCGCATTCCCCAGCACCTTGAACTTCTCCGAGTTTAACCTCAGGTGAAGGGCAAAGAGAGAGTGCTTGATCTTCTGCGAGCGAGGACCACGCACACTCATTACAGGCCCTCTCATCCTAATTAGAGGAGAAGAGTTGCCAGGTGTTGGAGCACTCGTCGCAGCAGTAAACAACCCGAATGGCATGCTGACCTTTACTTAGAAAGCACACTGGCAGAGAGCATGATGTCATCGCTACTCTTTTCCAGCCTTTGTCCGCTGGTAGTGGTAGTTCATTACAAACTGGCTGTAAACAAATCCCTGCTTGGCTTTGAGGTTTGTCTATAGGGCTGACAATGACAGCACTAAGGCAGAAGGGCAAGGGCTCGATTGTGCCATTTCACTGCACAGAGAACCAGAACCTTTGGCTCTAGAAGACTGGAACTGTGTTGTTTTGTTTTTTTTAGGCCTTTGGCCCAATACCAAAGATTCCAGTTTAATAGTTTTTAAGTATCTGGCACCAACAGGACCTGCGGTGTTCGGTGTAGCAATTTCTTTGCACTTCCAGATGAAGATAAATCACTGATTTTCTGTAACACCATTTGATATGTCTTCTTTGCTCTGTTCTCAATCTCATGCTCTCTTGGCCTTCCAGATAAGCATCGGAAACGCAATAGGAGACAGCCTCACTGAGAGAGGGCCGTGTAGAGTTAGCGTGAGGACACTGGCTGCTTTGTGAGCCCCTGCGGCCGCACCCGACCTCTATGCGCATCTGCCTGCGTGTGGACCCCAAGGAGTCTCTGGCCTTTCATGGAAGGCTGCTTGGCAGCAGCGGCAGTCAGGCACCGGAAGTGACAACCATGAATGCCGCTCCCGTCCCGCCGCCGCCGATTCCGCCTCCACCTCCTCCCCCTCCCCCTCCTCCACCGCCCCCTCCAGCCCCGGCCACCTCCCTCAGCCGGCTGGACTCGGCACGTCGGCAACGGCTCCGCAACCTCAACTGGGAGCGGATCCCCAAGGAGCGTGTGGAAGGCCGGAAGAGTGTGTGGAGCCTCTCCTCGGCCAGTGATGACGACTTCCCCATCGACCTGCACTCTCTGGACGAGCTCTTTGGCCAAAAGGAGGCTCAAAAGCCAGAAAGGGGAGACAGCTTCAGACGCAGTTTACGCCGCTGCAGATCTCCACAGGAGGCCTGTGCCGACAAGGTGAAAGAGGCTACCTTCACTGTTCACTGAAAAAATTCGAATTAGGGTTGCTGGTGACCAGCACTAAATTGTCCACAGCTATTAATACTGACATTGCAAAAGGGTGCAAGATGCAAGTGAGCCCTCTAACGAATTACATTCTTTATGTATTTGAGCTCCCTGTCTAACTCTGAGTATTACAGAACTGAATGTTTTGATGAATTATGGGTTCAGACAATCCAGCAAATCACTTTTGTCAAAAAAACATGCAAGACAGTCTGTTATCATGTCACTTCTGTGATTCACCAATAACAACATGTAGCAACAAAATCGCAGCATGGTCTGTACGGCCTCATCCGCAGTCGGTCACCTGCTGTGAGGTCATGAGGGATTTTCCAGTTAGCCATTACTTTTTATATGTTAAGACTAAGAGTCAGTGAAATCTGAGAAGTAATGCAGCTTTTGGTCTTTCGTAGGCCTCGCTGTGTATCAATGCTCGGTTTATCTCAGTGACCTTTTCTGTAAAGGCATTAGCCGCCTGATGGCGTACACTTTCAGATGCCCCTAAGTCGTTGATAAGTGTAGTATAAACACATCACGCTAACGAACCTACTCTGATATGAACTGTGTTCACTGGAGAAAAGCGACTCGAGTTGATTGGTGCCGTACTCTGGCTCTTAATAAGTCATTTGTTTGTGTCTGTGCTTCCAGATTTCCTTGCTCGACTCCAAGCGGAGCATGAACGTTGGGATATTCCTGCGGCAGTTCAAAACGTAAGGACAAGGTTTCCTTTTCGCACTTTCTCATGACACTAAGCGCTCTGAGCTACAAACGGCGAAGGTGCTGATGTTATTTCTGCCGGGAGAAAGAGGAAATGGAGGCGTCTTGAATTGCCCTGTAAACGGAAGTGCTTAATTCTTCCCTTGATGGGCAGCAAAATGCTCTGTTTATTTTAAGTGTTGGAATTGCCCTCTTGAGGAGAGTGGGGGTGTGAAAAGAGGGGGTGGAGAGGAAAGGAGTGGACAGCTGTTGAGGGGAACAGCTGGGTTTGATGGTCAGTATAGAGGTTGAAGGTCGCACCTGCTTTAAACCCCAAACACATCGTCTTAAGGCGCTGCTCCCCTGCAGAGAGAGTAGGAAGACACTTGGAACCTGTTCCTTAAGCTGGGTAGACTGTTATCGGCTCCATTCCCAGTCTGGCTGTATGCCTAGTCTTACTCCTCTATAGTGTTTATACCCAGCGTTGTGTTTATCATAGTATAGTGTATTTCATATTCAGTTTCTTCTGTTTTATTTGAGTTTTATTGGGCTCAGTGAGTCTTCTTATTTGATATGGCATATACTGTATATACAATATACATTATAAAATATATTGTCTCCATTGTGCCTCTAGGATCAATAAAGTTCTCTTTTTCGGATTGTTTCTAACCCCTTGACTGCAGTTATCAATAAGGTATCAATATTCTGACCGGCTAAGAATCAGCACTGTGCTCCATCTCATTTACTCTAAAAGCCTGTATGTGTTTTTATTAACCAGAGCTCTGCAGACTGTCATTATTATAGTGCCACTAACATCCTCCCTATCTGCTGTGAAGGGAAGTTTTACTCTTCGTTCCTGAGGCTGTAACATGTAGGCTTTTGTTTGTTTGTTTTTTGTTTGTTTGTTTTTTGTTTGTTTGTTTTTTAGAAACGTGATAATTGCCAGGTTGGGGTGTGTGTGTGTGTGTGTGTGTGTGTGTGTGTGTGTGTGTGTGTGTGTGTGTGTGTGTGTGTGTGTGTG
>JBBPDB010000032.1:15754666-15766915 GCA_037974465.1 Brachypetersius altus | reverse complement strand
GGACCATCTCAGCTAAACTATCTAGAGGAGGTTCTAGGACTTATAACTCACTGCTGAACTAAAATACAGGTTTCGTTGTCCTTGCAAGCAACAGAAGAGAGATACAGAGTTTTATTGTTTTGATTCAACCGAATGTGTTCTTGGGTTAATATCAGTTTTTTACTTTTTAAATTCAGTTCTATTTTCACACAGTGGACATGCTGGGAAATTAAAATAAAAATATATTCAAAGAAATTTAAATTGTAAGGTGTTTTTTAGGCCCAAATAGAGAAAATCTCACAAAAAAATTTAATTTTAAGTGCAGCCTGTCCATTAATAAATTTGATGTTGGTGTCTCTTTTTATTTATTTATTTATTTATTTCCTCTCAGGAGAAACGACTGAAGAAATTTATCGGAGATCGGAGTACGCTCGGAGAGCCAGACCTCTTCATGCTTTTGCTGACGGAAGTACCAAAGTAAGTAATGACCTCCTCCAACCCCCAGTCTTTCCTTGCCTCCCGTCCCAGTCGTTAGCACGCTCCTTCCAATTTCCTCAGTTACTGTCTACGCTTCTCAGTAACTGCAGTCCTTATCTTCTTGGTCAAACCCTGCACCCCAGTGTAAACAAAGAAAAAAGCGAAGGCACTTTGCACTGACTGCTGATTGATCTTTTTTTTTTTTTTTTCTGTCTCCATTAGCGTTCGCCTGCGTCTGGATGCCATGATCCTGCAGCAGGAGTTTGACCCTGCTGTGACCTCTCTCTGTGTGGCGGCCAGATGTCTGGGGGAGGCAGCCAGAGGTAAAGTCAACCACAGGGGGGCTGCGACTCTATCCTTTCAGCACGTTTGCTCTTGTTGTCACTCCGAATCACTTTAGGCTGCCCTATAAATCACCTTTAGACGTCCCGTCCCATTGCATAGAGTCATTCTACTCCACCAGAAAGATCTATGGAGTTTTAGACGCATGTAAGTGACTGGAGTAAGTAAAACCTCACGGAGGACGGAGTTTAACGTAGCTAATGCTGTGCTTTGTCGTGTCTTTTCAGAGCTGCTAAACTGCCACAGGCTTCACTCCATCTTGCGGCTGGTGCTGAAGGCGGGGAACTACATGAATGCCGTGAGTGTTCAAGCACTGCTCAGTGGATTTAATGACTCTGATATGAACTGTTTGTTGAAGTCGTGCACCGTGGAACGCAGTTATACTGACCTCTGACAATTGCTCTGTCCACAGGGGGGTTACGCGGGAAACGCGGCCGGCTTTAGGATCGCTTCTCTGCTCAAACTGGCCGATACCAAAGCCAATAAACCAGGCATGAACCTCCTGCATTTTGTTGCTATGGTATGTATCGTAATCCGAGCGGCACCCAGCTCGATCACTTCTGATAATAAACAACCCGCACAATCAGGGAGGGCTACTTCCATTGTGCGGTGCTTTTGTCGCTTTTAATCCGTCTGAATGGAGATGGCGTCAGAGTCCTGATGTAAGAATGGCGACAGCTGTGTGAAAACACACGCCTGTAAGTGATCCGGCTGCCTGTGTGTCATGGATTAAGATGTACATGCAACAGTATAACTTTTTCTCACGTCCCTCTTGCTTGTAAAACGACAACGGGGAGAAATATTTCATTATATTACATTAACTTTTCCTTTTAAATGTCATATAATTAAATATTTCTCCCCGTTGTCGTTTTAAAATGAGAAAACGTTGTACTGTTGCGTGTATATCTTAACCCTCGACACACAAGTGTGATATTCAAAATGAGGCCTGAAACGACATGAGAATTTATAGATTTATTGTAAAATAACGGGTTAAAGAGAGAAAAATATCTTCACGTTACAGTGTCCTGAATACGTTTTAAAATATGTTTTAAAAATATAGTTCCAAATATAGTCTAAACAATATTTAAGGCATCAGTCGGCGTATTCAGAACCGATAACTTTCTGTGAGGAAGCTTTTAGAGGGGACATGTCTGGTTCCTATCACTGCTCTGGGACTTCTGTTGAAAAGTATTTGACAAATAGGAACTTTATTGATTTCTAATGAATAACCAGTACATTGTGGGTCATGTTATGAGTGTCATGGGTGGTACAAACCTGTAAACAGTGTTACTTTTGATGTTGCAGGAAGCTGTAAAGAAGGATGAGGACTTACTGACTTTTCCAAGCCAGCTAAGTCACGTCAGTCAAGCTTCGAGGTCAGTGTTTGGCTGCTGTGTACCTTCTTTCCAGCTTAATACTTCACTCCTCATACATTGTTTTTGGAGCAAAAGGAGACGAGACTGATGGGTTGCGACTCCATCTGTGTTTGGTTAGGTTGTCTGAGGAATCTGTGCTTGAGGATCTGTGCCGGTTACAGAACAGAGTAGCAGAACTGAGAGTCAGCGCTCAGACCGAGCCTGAGATCCAACAGCAGACACATTCGTTCTTGGAGGTAAGAGTCGTTTGAAAGTAATTTGATAAAGTGATGTACAGTTAAGGTCATGTTTATGTGCCCCCTGTCCAAAATCAAACATCTCCATTCATTTTTCTAAGGAAAATGGCTAGTTTTTAAAGGGTTTATGATCACTGCTTCCAAAAGAACAAAGACACAATGTCCACAGAGACGTTTGATGAACTGATGCACTTAAATAAAAGCAGGCAAACACAAAAAAAAGCCAGCATTATTAGCCCTCTGACAATTACTAGTCTGTAATGTACACTTTCTGACCGATGGCCTCCTCTTACTGTAGTTTCTTAGGTTCGCTCGAGTCTCTCGAGTTTTCATTACTCTGTTGCATTACTCCAACCTCAAACTCTTGCCAAAGGTTCTCATTAGGATTGAGATCTAGGCTTTTGCCCAATCGAAGACCTTGATTCTGGACCTGCTGAGAGGTCTGCTCTGGATCATTTTATCAGGCTGTGAAAGACAGAGCGACGACCCAAAGCTGCACCAGTAGTTGATCTCTACAAATGATCCTTTAAAATGGCGACGTAATCTTATTTCGTTATTGTGTCGTGCACCTGAAGCAGCAAAACAGCCCCTCAGCGTTAGACTCGCACAACTCACAAACGGCTCCGGTTTCAACTCATTAGACCGAAGATCAAACTTCCAAAATTCTTTCCCATGTTTCAAACGATCCCCAGCGATCTTCAGTCTAGTGATATGCCACAGTGTGAGCAGAGGGAGTTTTCTTTGGCTGATGACTCTGAAGCCTCCCACAGCGAGGAGCCCTCATGATAGTTTTTTTAAAGTCTGAAAGAGACCAGTTAGTTGACAGTGGGGGGTTGAAATCTTGCGCTTGCGACCGCGCTCAGGGTTGTTTCTGACAGAATAGGTCAACTTGTATTTTACAGTGATGCAAGGTACAGCAGTTCTGAACACAGTGAAACCCTTTGAATTGGCTGTTTTACTGTTTGGTCTCGAGGTTTAGAGGCTCGTGGTGCCCTGAGTAAGGTACCGCCCCCACACTCTGCTCCCCCCGGCGCTGTGTATGCCTGGCTGCCCGCTGCTTCACTTGGTGAATGGGTTCAATGCAGAGGAAGGATTTGGTGCTGTTCACACTGTGCTGTGGTGTGGTCACGTATGGTCACTTTCACATGATAAAATGATTGTTTTTTGGTTTTAAAAGTAAGCATGCCTGCTCTCAATCTGGCCACTAGCCCTGTTAATTCCAGTCCATTTAGTAGAGTGTGGTGCTGATTGATGGCAATCAAGACTGGTGTAAACGACACTAGAACATTTGGCTTTACTGCGGTGCTTCCTGACAAATTCACGTGGAACTAATAAATGTGACCTGCAATATAGACATTGTCTTTTAACTATAAAAAAATCCAGTTAGAGATTTTTACGCTGATCAGGAGTCGCATAAAACCGTAGTTTTATGCAGAAATACCCACAATAACACAGAAACTGCAAATATTTTTGCTTTTTTGTGGCAAAATTGTTTCTTTTTTCTGAATGTTTTCACACAAGGGGACACGTTGCAGGCTGTAACTGACCTGGAAACTCTTTTTTCGAATTCCACACCAGGGTTGAGCCCTGCACTCCAAGCGCAATTTCTACACAGTGCAAGCACTCAGACACTTCAAACTCCACAGTTTGGTAGATCTCCTGGAGACCTTTCCAACGAGCCCTCATTTGTATTTTTAGCCCGAGTAGATAGTAGTAGATCAGGGGTTATTCCCAGAAAACCGTTCACCTTGCCACAGTGTCCCAATACTTTTGTCCGAGTTGCACATCTCTGTGGGGAATTTAAATTAAAAGAGGCGAATACGGGTTTACCTTTACATTTAATACCTTTAATACATTAAAATGAGTTTAAAATGACAAAGTGTTCTGGGTGCAGATTTGGGGGAAGATTTAGGGTTTACACTGCAACAACAATGCAGTTTTTCACTAAATACGGGTGCTCTTGGAACGTAACCCCAGCGGAAAGCGTATTGTATTTGACGTTGCAACGTTTGAAAAATGAACATTTCTCAAAGGGGGATATTAATTAGGACCTTAACTGTTTATCAGTATTTGTTGGCGCTTAGGTGAGGTCAGTCCAGTCTGTCAGACGTTTTCTTATTCAGATTGCAGAAGGAAGACTGATGGAAGCCCAGGATGAGGTGGAAAGTTTACACCAGAAAAGTCAGGCTTTGGTGGATTTCTTTTGTGAAGATGAGAACTCCTTCAAGCTGGAAGAGGCCTGCCGCATATTCCACTGTTTCTGCCATCGCTTCCAAAAGGCTGTGCGGGTGAGCACTGCTTAGAGCCCTGAGGGCCTTTTTTTAGAACGGTCCTGAGTTTAGTGGAATGTGTGACTAAGCAAATAAATAATCACAACTGAGAGTTGATCAGTTTCCCTCACAGGACAACATTTCATTCATGCATTCTGTCTTGTGTCTCAGGAGAATTCTGAGCGGGAGCGGCAGGAGCAGAGGCGGGCGGAGCGGGAGCGGGAGAATGTGGAGAAGCGCCGTTCCCTGGCGCTGTGTGGTGTTCCTGAGCTAGGACGGGAACCTGATGACCTGGAGCGAACGCTGGAGAGGAACCTGAGCTGTACCTGGAGTCGGCGCAGCATCCGCAGATACTCTCAGACGCGGGTCACCAGCCAGGACTGCAAAAGCTCGGACTCGGACTCTAAACAGCAACTTGGTTCTGAAAACCAAGACTTCCGACACGTCCTCAGTTCAGAGGGTTACAGTAGAAACTCTGGGATTAGCAGTCGTGTTCTATCTAAGGACAATGTCGTTAACACAAATAACCAGAGCCTGGTGAAAATGGACACCACTGTTGGGGAATGTAGGTTAAGAAAGGACTCTGAAAATGGCCTTCACGGAAACACAGACGACGTTCACAGCGGTGTGAAGTGCCAAACTGAGGATTCAAGTATGTTCATTTCGAGACTGTCCAGTGACGGCGACTTCAGTTCTCCAGAGAAGCAGCAACAGGGGGCAACAGAAGTCTCGCCCCACACTGGAATGTCTCCCACGAAGGTGTTGAAAGTTGAGAGACAGGTCTATGACGTTTCTGAAAGGTTAGCAGATGTGAGCACAGATGTTTTGGAAGAGGTTGGGAAGCAGGAGAGGACGGATGCTGCTAAAGCTAGCTCTCTGAATGGTCTTTCTGAGGGAAAAGAGACCCTGGAGACTGATTCTGAGACATCAGGCGGAGGGATGGAGATTTGGCCAGGATCCTGCCCTCCTGAAGTGGCTCCGCAGCTGGCCCAGGAGCCAGAGCCAGCCAGCTCAGACAGAGAGCGTGCATACCCTCGCGTGGGTGAGACTGTGGAGTGCCACACTTTAGTAAAGGGCCTGCGCTCATACGAGTCCCTGTCCCCCGCTGGGCCGCGGCCTGCTCCCAGCCACTGCTCCAAGTGGAGAAAGGAGCTAGAAGCTGAGGAGAGGGACGGAGCGAGCTCCCCTCAGGCCAAGGAAGATCCACGTGCTGGAAAAAGCTCAACTCGTGTGCCTTCTAAAAGAGGGATGACACCCCGGAGTTTGCTCTCTAATAGCACTGGCCTTCAAAGAGTGCGAGCAAAGGCTGAGTCAAGCCGCTCTGAGGGACCTTCAACGCCTCGTGCTTCACGCCTTAACCCTCCACGCACCTCTTCCATGCGCTTGTCACCAATCACACGGCCTACCAACATCCAGAGTGAGCTCAAGCGCAGCAGCAGCACGCGGGACAAGTCCGGCGCCCGGTCCGATGTGCTTTCGAAACAAGACTGCCGACCCGCGGAGAAAGCTGGCCAGGATAGGGAGAAGGTGCTACCAGGCCGCGAGCCGTTCATTAGGGGCTCCCCATTACGAGTATCGAAGCGCCTCGCCTCCAACTTTGAGCCCCAGAGTCCGAGCCAGACTCGCACTGTCCACAGCCCAACAGCAGCCACGAACGCAAAGACCATTCGAACTGCTGTCATCAACGCAGCCAAAGTCAAATCAGCCAAGAATGCAGAGACCACCTCCACTAAAGCGACACCAGGGACGAGGAGTTCAGGCCCCAAAATCCCACGACCGGCCATTCAGCCAATGTGGAGGTGATGCTGGATCACCTAAAGCCTTCACTTAGTTACATCACTGATATGTGTTTCTATGCATCTCTGTGATGAAGGGCATGTATAGGGTGATAGGGTGCTTATATTCATGTAAATGAATGGTGTAGAGTGCCTATGCTCTGTGTTGGGTTGAAGTCACTCAGGCAGGTTTTGCTGTCTGAACCATCAGTTCGGTCCTATCACCGAGCACCATCCAGAATGCCATTGGATAAAAGAGCCATTCATTCTTGTTTGCCCAAAAGGGCCTGAGACCAGGGCACTGAAATGGATCCCGGGGAGGACAGCCACTCCTCTAGGAGTCATCCAGTGAGTAAGGTGTCGCCACACCATTTATCCTTCAATACACGGAGACTGTTAATGATGTGGAAACAATCCTCAGAGCTGGATGCGGCTCTGCCATTAGCTTTGGACGCTACCTCTGAACACTAGTGTGCTCTGTGCGGGCTACAGAGCAGCTCTGGA
The DNA here is from genome assembly GCA_037974465.1 of Brachypetersius altus. Classification (NCBI taxonomy): domain Eukaryota; kingdom Metazoa; phylum Chordata; class Actinopteri; order Characiformes; family Alestidae; genus Brachypetersius; species Brachypetersius altus. Next base: position 15,759,956 of record JBBPDB010000032.1, on the reverse strand, counting down.
CGAAACTCAACTGCGATTCCTGCCAGAAAATTTTTGTTGCTACTGGAATTTTTTGGATCTGACAACTTTTTCTTAGCTTTGAAGGTCTTAATTTGAAATGTTTGTCCCTTTTTTCTGTGTTAGTTTTCAGTTTATCACGTGACATAGTGAAAATGTCGAACCGTTACTATGAGACACGGCACTTGGGTTTAAGGACCTACAGCAAGTGACTTAGTTTTATATTGACTACCCACTGCCACGCAAATGGTCCTTATACCACGTTAAAGTGATGGGGTAGTGTAAATTAGGTACAGATTTAAGACGGAAAATATCACCTGCTTAGGCAGTATGAGGAGACATACGTAGGTCTTAATCCTAAATCCCACAGCTGCATACCACCATGTGGGGGGGGGGGTCTATAACCGTAATCTGACGGTACGCGGGTCATTTTTTTTTTTTGTTTTTTTATACGTGTTGATATTCCTCAATCTGATTGCACTTTACAGACTTGATGGACCCGGGGTCTGCTGTTTTTTTTGTGTTATGTTGAAGAAAAAATGTTAATTTAACATAATTGAGTATGTCCATTGTCATATTTGTATTTGTGAATATTAAGTTCATGAAATAAAAGTTATAATTGACTTAAACCTGAGCCTTTGTTTTGATTACTTACCAAATGAGCCATCAGGAAAATGCTTTCTCGACCCAAACGAGGGTTTTGTAGGTGCGGTAGATGTCTCTAAGGTGAAACATTCATTAATCCTCTCGTTCATCGGCCATGCAAGCTTTCCTCAGGCCAGACTGGTTCATTTTCAAGGCTCTGAGGCGTTCTCGTCCACAGTCAACCTCTTGAACAGCCCTTCAGCTGTGCTCAGCATCTCCCCCACTTCCACCCTTGACCACCATAGACACCCCCAATCAGTAAACATTGCCATGGAGATGCTTGGGCCTTTGTGGAGAATTTTTCCCCCACGGAATAAGGGGCAAAGCGTTTGTCCGGGCGTCTCAGTGGGAAAGTTCCCTTTATAGGACAGGGTGACGCCACATTTCTTGGGAAAGGCAATAAAACCTGGTGCTTCTTTGTGTCTAAAAGCCCAGTTGTCAGTCAGTTTGTTGTCTCTGGGCTGAACGGTCTGACATGAGAGAAAGTGAAGGGTAACTAATGAAGGCCTGGGAGGAACATAGTGCTTTGAACATACGCTGGCAGGAACAAGAGAAGTCTTGTGGGAGTAAAACGGCAATACATCCCAGTCCTTCTCCGGGCATATTTGTAATAAACTATATGGACAAAAGTATTGGGACGGAGGTCCAGTTCATCCCAAAGGTGTTGGATGGGGTTGAAGTCAGGGCTCTGTGCGGGCCAGTCAAGTTCTTCCACACCGAACTCATGTCTTTAAGGCCCTTGCTTTGTGCACCGGGGTTGCTACAGTCATGCTGGAACAGAAATGGTTCTTTCCCAAACTGTTGGAAACACAGTGTTTGTCAAAATGTCTTGGAATTGCCCTTCACTGGAAGCACTGTTGGGGGGCCTAGACCAAAGCCTGGAAAACAGGTGTGTGCCAGTAATTCTGTCTATGTGGTGTATCTATAGACTCCACAAGTGAAGACATGACAGTTTGACTGCTCTAGTGAGAACACTCCCCATGTACTCACTCAGAAACCAAGAAAAGAAACTTTAGAAGTATGATGCAGAATGCTGACTCATACTGGTGATCAGGAGGTCTTAGGCATGCTTTGGTGAATGTGTGTTATAGAATGGCCTCTTTGCACCAGTGTAATCAGTTGGTTTTGGTTTTCAAACAGTTGATTAGCTGGTATTTGCGGTGCGCTCCTTCGTGGTGCTAAGGCAGCACCAGTCGTTTGCGCGTAACTGGTGACACATTCTGTAAACGTTCCTAACTGGTAGATGAGGATGGATGCCTGGTGGTTTCCTACGTTCTGCTTCCTGGGTAACTTACTTTCTTTTCACACTTCAACCTGTGTGAATCTTGATAAGCCTGTAATCTTTAAAATGTCTGATATTGTGTCTGAAATGCAAAATGTTTAATTTATTCAGTGTAGTGATATGGATTTTCAGAAACTGAAATAATGGAGTGTAATATGTAGGCATTTTAAGAAATGAGTGAATAAATAAATACCTTTATAGTCGCTGAACTCAACACAAATGGCCATGACCTCCAAAGGTAGATAGTGACACCTAGTGTACGTTTAAGGGAGTAGTCGAAATGTGAACAGTTTCAAGTCGGCCGGAGCTAAACTTGCCTATTTTACTTCACATTAAGCCTAATTCATTTGTCTTCCTGTTAAAATTGTTGTCTATTTCTGAAAGGTCTTCTGGTTTTCTCACTATGCACAAGTGGGTAAATAAAGTTAACTAAGAACAGAGCGTTTCACACCTATAACCATTGAGAAAATAGAGAGTACTGCAATTAATTATACATAATATATACATACATACATACTATTGTCTATTAATTTATTGTGTATTAAGATTTTTTTTGTTGTTGTTATTGGGGCAGCTGGTGGCCTAGTGTTTAGGGCGTTACCTCCTATGATCAGAAGATTGTGGGTTTGAATCCTAGGACTGCTAGTGGCACCACTGAGGTACCTCCCCGGGTGCAGCGTCCCTGGCTGCCCACTGCTTCACTTGGTGAAAGGGTTAAATACAAAGAAAGAATGTCACCTTGTTCAGACTCTGTGCTCTGCCATGGTGTGTTCACACAAATAGGCCACTCATTATTATTTTACCCAATTCTAAAGGTTCTAAATGGACTGATTTAAGGAGAACATTTAATGAACATTCCGCTCACACTTGGAGGTATTATCAGTTTGAATGAAAAAAGGCATTGGCAAGCAAGAACTGCATTCTGGCTGCAGGTGCTTTTCCCTGTACTGTACGCTCATAGTATACAGTACAGGTAGTTAAGCTGTGGTCCCATAACACAACCCCTCATTAGTAATCCAGCAGTGTTGCATCCTGGCCTGAAAAAACTTTTGTGCCTGTGATGCAGATTCTGATTCTGGGACATCTAATATTGCATCTAGTTCTCCTGACCATTACACCAACATGGACTTTAAAGACATTGCATTCAAATACATAGATTTTAAAATGGAGTTGGTCCCCCTTTGCAGCTCTAACAGCTTCCACTCTTCTTGGTTGTCTTTCCACAAGAAGGTCTGGATTACAATCTCCGTTCCAGTTCATCCCAAAGGTGCTGGATGGGGTTGAGGTCAGGGCCCAGGACTCCTCCAGCATGTCTTTATGGAGCTCGCTTTGTGCACTGGGACACAGCCCTGCTGGAATAGAAAATATTCTTCCCCAAGCTGTCCACAAAGTTGGAAGCTTGGCGTTCTTCAAAATGTCTTGGTTTGCTGAAGCATTAAGACCAAACCTTCACTGGAAGTAAGGAGCCTAGCCTAATCCCTGAAAACAGGTGTGTCCCAATACTTTTGTCTATATGGTGTAGATATAACACACTGTAGTTAATGTCCCCCCACAGGGGGAGCTGGAGAGGCAGATATCCCAGCATTCCTCGCGCTTCCTTCATCTATAAATGTAAAGAACACGTGTTCGCGTTCTCTCACTTCAGCATGGCAGGCTGGGTCTGCGGGTGTCTGCTACAGAACTTGAGGCATTATTTCATTGTCGAGAATATGGGTGTGACATAAAACAACTTAACGGTGAGTTTTGTATCACATCACTAACGTCTCTAAACCTTGTCTGTTAATGGAACACGTGGTCTGATCCTGGAGATACACATTTTAGTGTTTGCCCTCCCTTTACACACCTACACTAGATTGACGAAAGTATCGGGACGCAACTGGTTTCAGGGTTTAGCCTAGGCCCCTTTCTTCGAGTGAAGGGCAGTATTAATGCTTTAGTATATCAAGGCATTTTTACAACGTCACGCCATTGACTTTGTGGACTGTTGGGGGGGAATAACCTTTTCTGTTCTAGCTTGGTTGTCCCAATACATTTGTCCATGTAATGTGTTTGTAACGGATTGTAAGTGACCTGTTTTACCGAATGCGGTGTACTGTGAGCAGGGAAATTGCTCAGATGTGCAGGACAGTGGGGCTCAAAGACCAGTCTTTAATGAAGCCCTGGCCTAGAACATGTACCCTTCTGAGAAGTGTGGTTCTGCCTAGTTGGAATGGATAGAAGCATGCAAGCTTGTTAGGAAGATTATTTGCTTATGGGCTTTTAAGAGATGGTGATATCAAAGTTGTCTAGACTGCTGCTTTTGTATGTGTAGTATTTTACATAGCTCAATATGCTATTGTCTGGTAAGGTAATGTGGGCATGACTGTCTTCTTGTGTTCACAGGGTTCTTGCGCAGATATTCTCTCTACCAGAGTTAAGATCTTGGACTGTGCATCTCTTGGCTTGCACTTCACTGGTAAGTGACTTTCCCTGTGTATGAATGTGAACCCCCTCCAGCGGCAGTCAGCTGTGCAGGCCTCTACCGTGCCTGATCTAGTGTTACTCTGCTGGGAAAGAAAGGTGCTACCGATTTGGCTTCGTGCAGAAATTGCTGTTTTAGTGATTTCTTGTTGCTTGGCTGTGGTAGAACCTTGCCCATCTTGAGAGTGGGCTGTTCCCTCACCAGTGGGTACAGCCCTAGTCTGTGGGTAAACACACCAAATGTAAAGTTAAAATGGTATTTGTTGTTAAATTAAGTTGTCCTCTGTTCCAGGTTGTCTCTTCAAGACCTAGTCATGGTTATTGGAACTGAATGGTAAGTGCTTTCTGCTGATTTAATTTTCTCATGTCAGTCTATTTACATTGATGAACTCCAACATTTGCTTGTTTGAATTTTCTTCTAATTTTTCATCTTGTGATTTTCATGGTCAAATCAAAATCTCTAAAACATAACTATGGTGATCTTGAATCTGGTGTTTAAATAATTATGATTAAAATATGCATGGTCTGTCCCCTGAATAGGTCCTACAAGCTACACTGGACAAATTTGGGGTGCAGTCTATGTTAGACACTTCATGTTATAGGAGGTCCAGCTTCTCACTGAGGTAGGTTTCACTGGAAATGTCACCCACTAACATTTTTGTGATTGCTGTGATGAACCTAAATCAACACATCATTCTTACTGTGAAGTGAAGAAGGATAATCCATGCTTTAGTAGAACATGCTGAGCTTCTGTTGGAATCCTAACTTTCCTTGTTCCTGTGCAGGGTGGAGGTGCTGTAGCTGTAGTCGATGGCGAGATGAGTAGGTAACTTGTGGTGTTCTTCTCTATGGCTTATGTATTGTTGTGTTAGGTGTTGGCTAGTTATTATGTGACAGTTGTTGTAC
>JBBPDB010000032.1:15740090-15752628 GCA_037974465.1 Brachypetersius altus | reverse complement strand
AGAAATAGTTGTGGACTTCTTAAGCACTGATGTACGTCGCTCTGGATAAGAGCGTCAGCTAAATGCCGTAAATGTAACGGTTTGCTCCATTTATAAACCCCAAGTTGATACCATCATGACAAAGTGGTTTTTGTTGTGATGTCCTTTTTCCCTTGGGAAAGCATATGCAGGGCTGGCACAGGTTTTAGTTGTTTCAATCTACAAAAACCTGACAAGAAGACCTGCTACATTCCTAACATCATTTTGAGGTAGTTCTGCCTTATGTTAAAGTTGACTGACTTGTTTTGCTTTGCAGGCTTCTTTCTCCTGAATGAAGATTGTCCAACGAAGTTGGCTTCATTTGTGATGTTTCCAGTGTTGCAAGACCTTTTAATATCTAACGAACTACATACAAAACCACATGGAACACATTAACATCTACACTGGACAAGTTCCAAGTTCGGCGCTACTTTGAAACTGATTCAATTTAGATTTATTATAACGGAAAATGTCTTAAAATGGGATGTCCGTGTTTTAAAAAGAAATCGATCATTTGTTTTGAAACTCTGAGCTGCTGCAGAAAAAGATGGTAAACGTGTATATGCCTGTTTCAATAAAGTTTTACCAAGGCAATTGGTGGTCAATTAATTTTTCCTCTTTACACATTAATGGCTGTCATGCCTAATGTTGCTGAATCTACTGGATGAATGTTTGATTCTGTTTCAGACATGTCTGCGTTTGGGCGCCTGAACAAAGTTTAGTGTTGAAATATAATTGAGAGATGTGTACAATTTTTTAAATAGATCATTTGTTCATCCTACTTGGCAACCAAGTTACAGTATCTAAAGGCTTTAAATGTAATGTATCTCTTCCATACACATGGTTCTATTGCAAAACTGCTTTAACATATGACTCAACTACTGGGGGCCAAAACTAAAGCCCATTTCCCCCTGTCCGCACATTTAACCTTTACATTTAAGATCGTTTAAGGCAAATCCATGTTGGTGAGGGTGTCTCACAGGACGTGGCCCCGCCCCCGCTACGTAACAGCCAATTGTAATCGTGGGGCGTGGCCAGTTAGCATAGCTAATTTGAGAACTTTTACAGCTCAAAAATCCAATGTTTAGAGTCACTGTAAACATTGCAATTCAAAGGCTTGAGACTTGACTTGGACTCGGTAAAAATGACTTGTGAACATCCCTGGAATGTCCTTAAGTGGCTCAGCCAGAGCCCCGACTTGGACCCAATTAAACGTTTCTGGCGAGACTTGAAAATGGCCGTACACCAACGCTCAAACCTGACGGAGCTGGGGACGATTTGCACAGAAGAGTGGCAGAAAATCCCCAAATCCTGTCATGAAAAACCTGTTGCATCATCACAAAATTACCTCTAAATGGTGCTTCTAAGTCATGAGCAAAGGGTCTGAATATTTGTGTTCGTGATATTTGAGTTTTTCTTTTTTAATACATTTGCAAACCATTCTGTAATTCTGTGTTCGTGTAGATTAATGAGGGGGAAAATAATTTGAATGGTTTTTAGCATGTGAAGAAATCAATGGGATCTGAGTGCACTGTATACAAAATACACACAAAAGGGCAGATAATACAAAAAGTGCAGCATGTAGGAAAATAAATATCTGGAACAGCTTTGAAAAATCGGCGTGCCGTTCCCTTTTGTGTTCACGTTTTTGTCACTGCTGCTGCAAATGGAAATATATACACAAATATTTTGTTGTATGTGGGAAGGAGAGATTCCGCAGGTCTTTCCTAGCAGTAACTAACATCACACACAAACACTAAGGCCTGATAAGTGCAACCGTTTCTCTCATATGCAATATTTTCAGGTGCACCTGAAAGTGCAATTTCCTGGTGTATCTCGACTGTTTCAATGTCTGCTGCTACCAGGGCCCTGAGGATACTGTAATATGTATATATACACACACTTTTATTAGTCCCACAAGTATATATATACATACATATACATGTACGTGCATATATATTCATGTACAAACACAAACTGCTGTTTATTTTTTTGTAACATTTATTTAGTGTATTATTATTATTATTATTATTATTATTATTATTATTATTATTATTATACTGTTTGGTTATATTGTATAGGTTTTATTCAGTTGGTCATGGTGCTTCTATTTCCTTCTTTTTTTATTGTTAAACTGCAAGTTTTGTGTGTTTATATTTGCAGTCTTCTTTGTGTGAATATATGTATTACGTGAATATGTACAAACGTTCATATACATTCACACAAACGTCTATTTTTATATTTTTGTAATATTTGCATAGCGTACTTTTATATATATATAGTATATTATAGTGGCATTGTTTGTGTGTTTATCTTCTTCCTTTAAAAAAAAATATGACTTTTTTTGTTGTAGTCTCTCGGAGTGAATGGGTCATCTGACGTTTGAAAGGTGACTTTTATTCTGTAATCTGCTGTGTTGCTGGGGTCTGGGCTGCAGTGGCGCGTTTTATGGGAATAGGGCAGGAGCATCTCGCCGTCTCTCTGAGTTTCTGGGTTTAAATACTTATACAATGTCAAGTAGTTATAAATACAGACGTGATGACGACGATAGAGCTGATGAGAACAGGTAAGTGTGGTATAATAGTGACAAAATAGAGATAAATGCAGCTCTTTTGTTTGCTAACCCGGCAAAAATTTCTCCCGCGAGTTTCTCTGAACCCGCGGGTTTAGCCGCCTAGCCTGCTTTTGTTGGCTGCTAGCTCTGTTACTTTGTAGACTCTTTCAACAACTTAAAATATGTCTTTCAAAATCATGCCGCAATTTTCACCTACTCAGCAATGTTGTTTTTATTTTTATCCTCACATTTGAGCAACATCACATCAAATGTTTTCCTTTTAGACCCAGCTTTGGTCAGCTTATTTGTTTATTCAATGTACAAACGAGTCCTTGTTTCGTATATAACACTTAAACAAACAACAAAACAGTAGTGGCTTGGTTGCAATACTGGTTAGCCTGACTTACAGTTCTTTTATACCGAAATAACACACCTAGATTGTTTTTTGCACACAGAGAGGTGGGTGATAAGTCTTTAGGCTGGTGTTTACATGTAAATAGTCAAGTCCTGTATTACAAACTAATGTTAAATGCAAGAAGTAGTAAAATAAGTAGTGCAGTTTAATGCAATACAAGTTTTGGCGCCCAAACTGTAAAATTCCGCCTTTCTTAATCGGCAGCAAGCTAGCTCTAGCTACTCATATTATTGGTATTATTATTATTATTGATTGGTGTTTAGTGAAAAGAGTTGGCGGGTTTTTATTCTTTAGCATGTTGCTCCCCAACGATAGAAAAATCTGCTTTAAGTGAGGACTTGTTAAGAGAGGCTTTCTCAGTCTTGGTGCTGTTCTGTATCTGGGATCTCGGGTCTATTTAACAACATAGTTTGGCTCATTTTTCCAAAATCATAAGTAAATTCGGCCACTTTTCAGGAATAGTCTGTCCTTGTGTTGTTTCTCAGGAACAAAGGGTCGCCAAGATGGTCCCAGTGCAGAAAGACTGCAAAATTCTGCCTTTGCTAGTGGGCAGCAAGCTAGTTCACTCCACATGAGCTGTACTACTGTTATTCCTATTATTGGTTGGTTTCCAGTTATAAGAATAGGTACGATCTGTTTTGTGTTGCAACTTATCTTTTATGTTGCAAGAGGTAGGAACATGCTGTCAGTCTTGGATCTATTTGGTGACCTCATTTGGTGCATTTTGCTTTACATTTAGTGTCCTTGTGTTGTTTCAGTTTTGGTTTTAAACCTCCAATCTGTGCATTTATTTTTTTTTTAGGAACAAAGGGTCTTCAAGGTGGTCCCAAAGCAGGAAGCGTGGTGCTGATGGAAGTGTGAGGGGACCTCATAGAGAATCTGAATCATCCAGCAGCACAGACAGAAGAGGTCACAGATCACATAGACCGGAGAGGTGAAGTATTTTTAATCTTTCTTTAAAAATTGTGTTTGTAGAAAGATTGAGTGTCAACTTTACACAGATTCAACAATTTTTTAAATGGTTGGGCAGCGGCATTGCCTAGTTGGCCGTGTCATCAGATGGTTGTGGGTGCGAATCCCAACTGCTAGTGTCACCACTGAGGTACCCTTGAGCAAGGGCGGTCCTCACATACTGCTCCCCAGGCGCTTCTCCTTGGTGGCAGCCCACGGCTTCACTTGGTGAATGGGGTAAATGCAGACAAAGAATTTCACATTGTTCACATAGTGCTGTGGTGTGTTCACACTTGTCTATTAGGTTTAATAAATTAAAATTAAATTAAGCAGTTTTGTCAAGACAGTCTGTTGGTATTGTTTTTCAAATAAGAGATATTTCAAAGCAGCTCTGGGATCTCAAAATATCTGGTTACACCTTTATAACAACAGGTGCATTAAACAAAAAGATTAAGTAATAATGTGTTTTTATTCCCATCATCTAGTTTTACAACCCCAGAGAGTGAAGGTCCTGTATCAAGAATAAGGGACTGGGGAGACGAGGTGGAGGCTGATGAAATGCGCACTAATGTCCGTCGTGACATGCAACGGTCAGAGCATAGATGATTGCTTGTTTTCCCCAAATTTCTATTAATGTATTTTAATGTGTTTATATGTAATTAGCCCTGAACTACATGTAGTTGAGCTGTTCATGGAAGGTTTCTTTGCGTTTCAGTTACAGACGAAGAATACTGGCTGCAGAGTTTGCTCAAAGAGAGCGAAAAATCTCATCTGCAAGGTTTGTTGTTAGAACTGATTCTAAATCTTCGGTGAAGTGTTAATGTAGTGATTCCACAATAATCTTTTTCTCTTCTGGCTGCAGTTCAGACTCCAGAGATTCCAGGGACTCCCCTGTGCCTGGAGACATTGAGACAGATGAGACTGTGCTAATGAGGAGACAGAAGCAAATCAACTATGGCAAAAACACTCTTGCTTATGACCGATACATTAAAGAAGTCCCAAAGTGAGTGGAATGCCATATGTGACGACATGGTTATTTCTCAACCTTGTGGCCTTTTAATTACTCATTTGCTTGCTTGTTTGCTTTCAACTTGTTTGGCTCCATTTACACTGTTGAAATACCTTGGCAAATTACATTTACAGCAGTGTTCCCTTCTTTTGAAATGCCATTGCAGAAACGTTATTTTTTGTCATGACGGCAATGATGCAGACCACATATATTTAAGTTCATGCAGAAACTAGTGTCTCTGAGTGGTTGATTTGAAGTTTTCTAATTCTAGGCACTTGAGACAGCCAGGAATCCATCCTAGAACACCCAACAAATTTAAGAAATTTAGTCGTCGCTCTTGGGACCAGCAAATAAAGCTGTGGAAAGTCAAACTTCACGCATGGGATCCCCCTACTGAAGAGGACAATGACCTGGAAGCAATGTATGTTTTTTGTTTGTTTGTTTGTGTGTTTGTTTGTGTGTGTCTCTGTAGAAAGTAGGCACCAGTAATATTGAGCATCACACATTTTTAAGCATACTTTTAGCATTTAATACTTGTTATTCCATGTAATATGTATACAAATAGCATAAGACGTCTACCACTTTTTGCCTGGTTTTCACAACATACAGATGCGTCACATAGTCCATGATGTTAAACTAATTATTTTATGATTGTATGTCACAGTAGGTTCAGCTTATTATAACTTAGTAAGCTATCTAGATTGCTCTAGCTAGTTAACTGGATGCATATTTTCATTTTAAGAATTACTTAATTTCAGAACATTTTATGAAAGTTAAAAAAACGAATTGCCTTTAGTGTGAATAAGTGTTTAGTCTGACTTTTTACTGTTTGTTTTCTTCAGAAAGGAGATTGACTTGGGTGAGATCATGGATTTTGATCTGGATGTGGAGTGTTCAGTCGATCCTGATCCTGAACCGCAATGCCCAAAACCCTGTAGTCCATCATCGTCTCAGGTAAGAACTTGGTGATATTAGATTATTGCACTATATTTGTTATTTAAAAAAGTGTTATATTGTATTACTAGTACATTAAGTACAGTGCTACATGATAATAGCATTGTATAGTGATAATAGGTTTAGTACACATTTATTGTATTATGTTGCATTGTCTAACGTAAACAGCCTGTAGTCTGGGGAACTCTTTAAGTAAGACTTTCATATGTTGTACAGTGACAATAAAACTTTATTTTCCACAATAAAGCTGGATTTTCCACCCTGGCTTTATCAGATAATGGAGTTTGAGTTGACCAATATTTTCTCTTATGTTATTCATGCAAGTGCTCCTTATTTGTGTGCATAGCTTTCATAGCTTTGATGTAATTGTTGTTCATGTTACTTGTTTATAGGACTCGTGCACAGGAACTCCTAGCAAGATAATGAAGCTGGATGAGAGCGAGATGGCTTGACCTCTTTCACGTTTGAGAGAACTGTTATAACGCACTGCTTGATTTTTGTTCTGGTTGATTTTTGGGGGCCTTTTTCTTTTCTTTTTTTCAAGCTTGCCCACTTTTACTTGTTTCTGTAAAGGAAATGTTCATTTTTATACTTGTTAGACAAAATAAATAAGCAGCTCAGTTGTGGTTTTTATATCAAGATCATTCTAAAAATACACTTGTGTGTTTAGTATAGGATAATCGTTTTAAATGCCTTGCTGTTTTTCTGTCGTTGGTTAAGTGTTTACTCAGGAATTTTATTTTGAAATTTTGAAATAAACTCGAATGTCCAGATTATTGTCCCTTTCCTTACTTTGCATTGCATGGAACTGACACTTTTAAATCACCCTGTGATAAATGAATAAAAGTATTGGGACACCTGACCTTTACACCAACTGGGACTTTAATGAGAGATTTTTTATGGAAGTGGGCCCCCCTTTGCATCAGCTTGCACTCTTGGAAGGCTTATCCCAGGACTTAAGGTTTTTGTAGAATGTTGTGCTCATTCTGTAGAGCATTTATGAGGTCACGCACTGGTGTTGGATGAGAAGGCCCAGGTCACAGTCTCCGTTCCAGTTCATCCCAAAGATACTGGATGGAGTTGTGGCCAGTCAAGTTCTTCCACACTGAACTCCATGTCTTTATGGAGCTGGCTTTGTGCACTGGGACAGTCATAGTGGAATAGAAAAGGTTCTTCCCCAGACTTGCCACAAATTTGGAAGCTTGGCACGTGTTGTTCAAAATGTCTTGGTAAGATACAACATGATAACCCTTTATTAGAAATTTGCATTTTTACAATACAAAGGAGTATAGAGAGTATGGGAGCAACATGGCCTATATGTTAGTTGTATGTATATATATATATATTAATACACGCGCAAATTAATGGGCCATCTGAATTGAATAATTAAGGTGTCCCAATACTTTTGTCCTTAAGCTAATTATTATTTCTAAATCATTTCAGTGATTTAGACCTGCTCATGAGAAGTGGGGTATTTCTAGGTGTGTATATACTATTTATAACACGGGATTTAAAAATAGGTGTGTTTAGCCTGGCATGGTAGTATAAGTAGTAAAAACAGACCCCGTGAGTGTTAAGACCTGAGCAGTAGAATCGTCTCTCATTGGTTTGCTCCGTCTCAAGCTCGGCTAATTTTAGAGTCCGTGTTTTCTCGCTCTGGAAGTGGGATGGATTAGTGAAGCTGTGCTTTTCCAGCTCTAAAGATAGATCTTCTTAAAATCATGTTCTGGGCTCGAACCGTAAGTGAGTGTTTCTGTGTTAAATGTGGTATTCTTGCTTGTGTTGCTGTACAAATTGTACAGATTAGCTGCTCCCGGTTAACGTGATGGATCTGCTGGAGCTAACGCTGCTAGCTAGCTCTGCGTTACCTGGACGACAACAGGGTCTGGGATTGAAATAACTCACTAACGCCTATTTTTCATCTAATTAGTCACTTTCTTTTACTAGTAACAGTGATTTTAAAGTTCATGTATGTTTGTTTACAGCTTTTGGGTGTCCTAACAGCTACTACAGAACAATTTAACTTGGCAATTTTGCCAAAAGTAGTAGTAAACAACAACAAATATCCTGCAGAAAACTGAAATTGGAATCATATTTAAACATGTAGGTGTCATGTAACTATTTAGCTAGTGTCGCTGGAGTAGAGGACAACTGAAAATGAGTTAAAGATGGTTAAAGAGCTGGGACTAAATTTTGTGTCTTCTGAATACTGTTGTAGGAAAGATGGGCTATAAGTTAATAGAGAACTGAGCTGGTTGGCTGGAGATAAGATGGCTCAGACGCCTGGGAGCCCGCAGGAAGGACAAAGTGGAACAGAACCAAACAAGAAGGAACAAACACCTCCTCACACTGCAGGTATTTTGTCTCTTTGGATGCAAGAGTCACCCGTTACCATTATTACTGGTAGCTGGTGGTCTGTTGGTTAGGGAGTGACCCCTCCAATCAGAAGGTTGAGGGTTTGAATCCCAGTACTGCCAGTTGGCACCACAGTGGTACCCTTGAACAAGGTACCATCCACACATACTGCTCCCCAGGTGCACCCCCATTGGTGACAGCACACAGCTTCACTTGGGGAATGAGTTAAATGCTGAGATAGAATCTTGCACAGTGTGCTGTTGTGTGGTGTGTTCATGCATGATTGTGCAGGGCCGCTTTACTTTTTTACTTTACTACAGATTTTAGTAGGTCTTTCATGCTGATGCCTAAGGTCTAGCGCAACTGTGTCAGGTTTGATATCCATTTTCAGTACAGCCAGAAGCCTGACCCACCTTACACACCAGTTCAGTATGTTCTGCACAAATTCACTCAATTTTGAAGATTTTATTCTGCTCTGACTGGTCTCAGATCAGGTCACGCTTGCCCCAGTAAAGAGCCAGACCTGCTCTTTTCTCCATTGTCCAACAGAAACATTATGTATGAAACATTTGTCTTCAACAGCTTTGTTGTTTGTGGTATGTGCTATGATTTATATTTAGGCTGTTATGATGAGCTGTATGCACTTATGCATTTAATGAATGTATCTGTAAACATGAAATATTATATATGATTTTGTTTACCATATCACAAACATGAGCATCTTTTCTATCCATTTAGACAGAACAGAGCAGTCTGCTGTTACCGACAACTCTGAGCCCCCCATCATCGATGATGAGCAGGTTATTTTCTCACTCACATCTGTAAATGTTTAGAAGCCATTGGCCCAAAGGTCCCTTAAGTAAAGACCATACTGGGTTCCACTGCATCGTACCTGGTTCTTACGTCATCTGACGTAATATTACATAAATTATTTCAAAGTGATAGACCTCGGTTTTCGCAGTGTTCCTGTCATTTGTTAATTTCATTGTAATTCTTTGACAGAGAAAGCCAGGCACCTCTCCAGAACCATTTCCCAAGGAAGATCTTGCAAAGGACAGGAATGATGGTACGTTTTGGGTGATCATCATTTGGACTACATTTCACAATGCTGAGAAAGCAAAATTAATTTAAAAATGATTGAATTGCTGCTGATTGTCCTTCTTGTCCTATGTTGTTTTGACAAATAAACTGTGACAGTCAGCCTATTTTGCAAATGTACAAAACTTTGGAGCCATAATTCAATCAGGAATTCAAGTAAATTCTTGTGTGTCCCCAGGGTTTCGATACCACTGTCCATTTACCAAGGCCCATCAGAAAGCAGAGGCTCTTTTTCGGATACGCTTCAACCCTAGCCTTAAGTGGCTCCTGAGACAGAAGAGTGAAAGTAGCTGCTGGGACTATGAAAACGAAGAGAACTTTGTGGCGTGCCAGAATCTCACTTCCCGCTCCTCCACGCGTCTCCAGCGCCTCGAACAAAATCTACTGAGCCTTAGTTCTCAATGCCATGTGCTGCGAGGGCTGGGAGGCTGCTTGCGAGGAAGCATTAAGGGGCTTTCAACTTCATGCGAGGTGGAATTTTACCACCATCCTCAAGCAGCGACCTTCAGCCAGCACTATGAACAACTTCAGTACCTTTTAGAACAACGGGCTCAGCTCCTCTTCCTCCATGAGTATGGCCGCCGGTGTCGCGTGGCCAACTGCTTTGTGACGCGTCTGAGCAACGTCCTGGACAGAGCCCGTCTTCTGCTGGTTGATGGAGGTCATGCAGCACAGAAACCCAGCGCTAACTGGAACTTAGGCCTTCAAGCTTTGTGTGTAGAACTGCAGCTTCATGTAAGCCATTGGGACCTTCTGTGTGCAAGAGCACGTTCAGACCCCTCCTTACGGCCTGTGCTTTTCAGTCACGCTGAAATGCTGGGCTCTGTTCGGAGAGCTCTGTGGCTGCTGGGCCTGCAGGCATTGCTGCTTGTGGAGAACTGCATCCACACAGTCCTGTTAGCCCTTGCTACTGCCCAGCTGGGGCGTGTACCCAGAGATGCTTTAGAGGACTTGTTGGCTGCTGTAGAACTCTATAACCATATTGTGAAAATCCAAAGGTCACGGCAAAGAGCTGCAGCCTGGAGCTCTCAGATTTTATTCCGCTCTGACTGGTCTCAGATCAGGTCGTGCTCGCCCCAGAAAAGAGGCAGACCAGCTCCATTCCCGGTCGTCCAGCTGATGGCGATTCTGGCCCAGAGAAGAGCCCAAATTGCAGCAGAGCAGTTTTACAACTGGACTTGTCAACAGACTGACCTCATTTCTGCTGCGGGGCAACCCAGCTCTGAATGGACGCACTCGACTCCCTCTGAGCCTTTTCAACCTCCATCTTTTACTCCAACTTCAGAGAGTTCACCTGGTGCCATTACAGACGAGCCGCCCCAAAAGCCGCTCCATAATTTCTGGTCTTCCAATCTGCCCTTCTCCACGTTTGTTCGCCATGATAGAGAATATCTAGAAATTCTCTTTCAAGTCTTAGTTTCCTCAACAGACCTCTTGGCTCCACACATTCCCAAAAGGCCTCCGCTAGACAGGGCTCAAACTACAGAGGGTGCTATGGATAGAAGCTGCACAGACAGTGAGGGGGACGAAAGACTTCTAAACAAACCCAAAATGGCCAGCGGTAGGCATAAAGCTATTCAGTGGATGGACCTGAGCAAGTCTGATGCCTGTGTAGAGCTTTTCTCCCAATACAGGAACATGCTGTGGAGGAATTTTGGCAAAACTGTTATCAATCACTTTTATTACCAATCTCGCAACACAGTTTTGGGAGGTGTGAACCAGTGGAGTTATCAGATGGTGTTTCTCCTAGTCAGATGGCTAAAGCATGCTTTTAAAGAAGGTAATTTTAGGATTCTTCTAAAGTGTAAATCTTTTTTATAATTGAAATGTTCATCACACTCACATATTTCATAAACAAAAATGTCCCTCCAAAGAATCTCCCACTGAACCTTTCTTTAGGGAACCAAAAGTGGTTTCTTGGCATTGCGCCAGGAACCACTTTAAGAGTGTATGTAATCAGAGCTTTTAAGGATCACAATGTTTTGTAACACAGAAAATCCAATTAAACCACAGAATATGTGTATCTTTTTACTTTTTGAACTTTGCACTGGTTGTTGACCTTGGCACTAAAATTTTTTCTTCAAAATCTGACTTTCAGAACTCATACCAGCGGAATGCAAAGAGGTCTTGAATAAATTCTGTTCTCATATGTTGTCCACGGCTGCCTTCATGCGTTGGGATGAAAGTAAGTCAGTTAACCAAAGCAAAATCTGTTGACAGTTTGCTAAAACAGTTACATTTCTTACATTTAAAGAGTGTGGTGTACTGTTTGTTACTGTTGCTAGCATTACTGGTGATACTACACAGTCTGAGACTTTCACATGCCATGTTTTGTTTACCTTTTTTTTTTGTTGCTAGTCTTGAGTTTGTGTGTTGTGTGTTCCAGTGATGTGTGTGTCACTGGGTTTGGGGCTAAATGATAAGTGCTTACCTAGACCTGTGCTGGAAAACTCTACCGTGAGGACTGCCACCATGGACCTCACTCTCCAGCTGTTCCCTCCCATACTTTCCACGCTCCTGCATAGCCCTGACCCACACTCAGGTACTTACCTATACGATATTCTCAGCAGGTTCAGGCTTTTGTCCTGTCAATGGCACACAAATATCAACACTAACACTAACTTAAATATAACTCTACTAAACAAACAAAAGCTGTTGTTGCATGCATTGGTGTCACAGTTCATCATGTTTCTTTCGTTTGGAAGGTGAGGGAGAAACCAAATGGCTCAGTTTATATCACGCCGGGTTGCTGTCCAGGGCTGTGGCTACTGTACAGTCCTCTACATTCTGGGTGATGAGTAAAGCCTACCAGTTTCTAGCCTCCTGGTCACTTAATAAGTTCCTGCTGGTCACACAAGGAGACCTTAAGGTACTGAGGACTTTTCTATCTTGCTACACATACTAGGACTTCCCGATTAAAAACAATAATCGTATTGTTGCTCTTAAGCTAAATGTTGCCATTGACATATTTATATCAAACCTTTATACTTTAAATTGTGAATCACTGATATAACATGGATTTGATTAGTTTGGTTAATTATTGGTGATGTTGCATCAGATAAATGCATAATTCTGTAAAAACACCCAGAGAACACTCATCTTGAACAAGTTTCTGTGGGTTCTGTAGTGTTTTTCATGCTGATCTCAGATCTGTGTGTAGTGTCTCCTGCAGGTACAGTGTTTG
>JBBPDB010000032.1:15707130-15718180 GCA_037974465.1 Brachypetersius altus | reverse complement strand
TCAAGGTGAAAGTCATCATAGCTTGCGTAGTACAGACCCAGCTCCCAACCCAACTTTGTGAATAGATTAACGGCGATTTTTTTTTATCGCGCGATAAGGGTCTCGGCCCAGCACTAATATATATATATATACAGCTCCAGAAACCACTGCAGAAAAGTTCAGTTTCTCAGGTTTTATCTTTTATAGGTGCAAGTATTAAGACCTGCTGACAATATTTCTCCTAATTCCCAAAAATATTATTCTTTAAAGCATCATTTTTAAGTAAATGGCAATACATAAAAAAGGTTCAGTGTTTACAGAACTGGCCATAATTACCTTCGAATTACCTTTCTAGTAGTGTTTTGCCCTCATTAAATAAGATGTTATATATATACACACACAAATCAATACATTTGTAATAAAAGCTGTACAGCTTTCTCAGTCATTTTAGAATCACATAAAGCTTCACCATTTCATCATTAGAACACCTGCGGGTTTTTCTTTTTCATTTTACTAGTGTTTTACTATAATTTTATGTTGTTGATGATGGTTTTGCATTATCATGAATATTGAATGGGACGCAGTATCTTAAGAAATTGATATTACAAAGTTGATCAGAATAGCAAACTCTCGCTGCCTGCTGTACTTTGTATCTGCATTAGTGTACACTGAATTATGTGCTAGATGTGAAGCTCCTCCCACTGGTGAGCTCCTCAGTTTATTTTTAATAAAATTTTTCCAGCTTGTCAGTTATACCATGATGTCATTCATTCTTCAGTTACACCCAAACACTGCTGCATTAGAAAATGCTGTTCAAGCTCTTCATTTGTCTTTAGTAGTTCAGACACGTGCTATTTGCCTAACTTCCTAACTCCTATAGCGAACAAAACCAGTCCTTTAATTGTTAGTCTCAGTAAACCGTGGCATATCAGCATTATTTTAGGCCCTTACATTCTTTAGTTGTATTTTTCAGTCATTTTTCTTAGTTGAATACTGAGTGACAGTTTGGTCCCCCTGGCAGTATAACAGCATTTATGCCTGTGATGAAATGGTCACTGTTCTCTTTTTAAAGCATCACATGCGGGTCTGACTGCCTTCTTTAGCCTCTCTTTTCCCTGAGCTCAGTGCCTATAGTTTTTTATTCCTCTTCAAATTAAACTATGGCCAGCAGGCGTTTAATCCACAGATTAGGATATTTGTCATCGATAGCCTTTGATTCGGCTTGTCACCGAAGCACTGGCTGTTGTCTCCCGTACTTTCAGAGGGTTTTAATATCTCCTTCAGCCTGAAAAGTGAATTCTGTAGCCGTCCGTCAGCGGATAGCCACAATGGCCTCTCTCCATTATAGTTAATCGAGTTTGTCCCTCCATGTCATCGAATGGGCTTTCTTATCGGAGTCAACAGGGGTCTGAGAGTAGACTACCACGGCTGCAGTCCCACCGTGTTAATCTCACATGTCAGTCTCACTCGTGGGACTGCAGCGTGCTTCAACTTTACCGCTTCAGAGTCGATGTCTAACGCGCCGTTTTTCGTCGTTATGAATAAGTACATATTTTTAAACCTTGTTTTTACATCATAGATATGTTTGCGTTATAAGAGCTATATATCCTCTTATGTTTTTACTTGCTTGTGCACATTGTTTTCTGTGTACTGGCCCTGCATTTCTTCATTATTATGTGTGTGGTCTTGTGTTCATTATTGGCTCCCAGGGGTGGATGTTTGGAGCTGCCTGGCTCCTCTCCATGGCCCCAGTCTCCCTCCAACGGTAGCATCCAATGATTTGCATGCAGTGTTTGTCTTTGCTAATCACACTGTGCTCTTCCAACAAGATTTGCAACATCAGAACATGACTGTTCATCTAATTAAGGTGCTAATTGAATTAAATGGCTCTGGTAATGAGCAGATGAGCAGCATAAAAAGCAAAGAGTCAGAACAGGCTAATTAACAAAAGAGCCTGGCTTAATTATAACACTTAAAATACATGCAGCTCTGCCCTCCCATATTGTTAATTGGTGCGGGGGGAAATTTATGATAATTGGCGTAATAATAATTGCTCGAGGAGACATATCTGAGCCTGCAGGCGTAATTACAAAATACGACAGACAATCGCGGGCTGGTGTTAATAAACGCTTCGGGTATTTTCCCCCCATCTCTGTGAGTTTTATGACATTTTTTTGGTCTTTTTTCTGCTGCTGTTGAGTTAAAAAATGTTCTTTTCTTTTTTTTAATTAAGATTTTTTTTTTGCTAAAAAGTTTCATCAGTACAGTGGTATTGTAATTTGACCTTTTAGTGAAAAAACAAAGATGTATGCTATTGTTATTGTTGCTTTTCCACATTTACAGATGTGATTTCCGTGCACAGTCCACTGGTCTAATGAGAACTAATCTTCTCAGCTATATCAAATCAGCTCTCCTGGGCCGGATGTTACAGCCCACACACTTGGCCCCTGTAACGTCCCATTGTGTTTTCAAACCACAATATAAAAAATCCTAATGCTCACAAAATACAGGATCATGCCTCATTTACAAATGTAATTTGGATTTAGGACGGTGCGCCTACCTCCCTCTCATTTGAGCTCCCTCTCGACTGCTTTTTCCTCTTTCTCCATCTCTCTATCTCTCTCTCTCTCTCTCTCTCTCTCTTACACTCACCCTTTGGCTGATGGAGTGATTAGAGGTTATGAGAGCTGTTGGAGATTAGTCAAGCAGAGAGAGTGTAAATTGGCAAGGATGTTTTATCAGTGCATGTCACAATATATGAAAGCAGATGTGCTTGCTTGGAGCCGCTCTCCCACATTACGCTCGCAGAATAATTGAGATCTTTTTTATTCCCGCAGATTACCGCTCTCACTGATCCCGCTGTCACATCAAAGTGAGCACTTCATTCGCCTTGTATGCACGCCAGATCTATTTTGCTTTCATAATGGGCTGATATTACCGCTGCACAAAGAGGATGAAGACATCAGTGTGATAGATAGGCAAAAGATTAAATGGGATCTTTATGACTTCTTTGATCATCAGCTTTGACTGCATGATAAGATGAGCCAAGTTGGCCGCTGATTTGTTCTTTATTGGACGCAAGCATTAGCCAGGGGGAACCGAGCTCGCTCTGACGCTCTTCGTTTAAGGTGGAACTTGACAGTCAGCTTTTTTCTTTTTTCCTCGTGAAGAAAAAACACATGGCAGCCGCGTGTCTTTTACGGTATAATAGCAAACTCCACGAGGTAAACGAAACAAAAAAACGGGTGCTAAATTGTGCAGCTTGGTCCTTTATGGCTAGAGAAAGTAGATCAGAGAATGTGTCACACTCCTTTGGGATAAATAGTGTGATTTATGATTATTTAATTTCTTCACGTCATTCATTTTTTGAAGATACTATTATATGTCTTTATTTTTTCAAAAATGTTTTTTTCAAAAATTTTTCACATTTTTAATATAACAGCATGGTTCGAATTACAGGGGGTACTGGGGGGTACTGTACCCCCCCGATCAAGACCCGTGCCCCCCACAAAAGAGACAAAAATAGCAGTTTGGGGGGGGGTTCTTAACAGTTTTATGAAGGCAGTACCCCCCAATTATGGAGAGTTAATTCACACCCTGTATAACAGCATAGTTTCTTCAAAGCAAATTTGTGTGTATAGTCACACAAACACATCTACCCAAACCCCTGCTCAGACACAGGCACATGCACCCTCAAACATCTACTGGCTTTAAAAAAAAAAATCCACCTTAAAATGGGCAGATTAAATGAGATTTCTTTTTTTTTCTGCTATGCAGATCAAGGCTTGGGCACTCAGTGCTGACAGATACTAATGTCTAAATCAGCGTCCCAGACCAAACTGGGCCGTTGCTCTTGTTCGCCGTCGAAATGTCACCTGTTCCCATCCACCGATTTGCATAATGCAAAGTTTCTCACTCGTAAAATACAGATTAAGAGGGGAGATGGGGAGCCATTCGTAAAGCAGAGAGTCGTTTCAGAGCTCCAGCCCCCAGTGATTAACTCACTCGCCACCATGGCCACCGAAATGTTAATGCTACAGTATTAATTACATACCTACAAACCGGTCGGCCACACCGTAATGACCTCTGCCTGCTG
Organism: Brachypetersius altus; assembly: GCA_037974465.1. Classification (NCBI taxonomy): domain Eukaryota; kingdom Metazoa; phylum Chordata; class Actinopteri; order Characiformes; family Alestidae; genus Brachypetersius; species Brachypetersius altus. Next base: position 15,714,105 of record JBBPDB010000032.1, on the reverse strand, counting down.
GAGTGCAAGAGTGCATGTGTCATAATCACAGTGTGAAGCAGAGCTTCACATGCGGGTCCTACCTGCTCTGAATAGTGTTCGCCGTCATGAAAGGTCTTAAGGCTTCGTGTTGTGAAGGTTGAAGTATTCTTGGATTTTTTTTCTTTTTCTTTTGTGTATTGGGGGGGGGGGGGTTAAGATATGATTATTATTTCCACGGATAAAGTGACGTTTCTCCACTACCACTTCCTACTACACGTGTGTAAAGAAGAATTCTGCACATTAGCACCACTACTGAGGTAGGAATGGTTCGTATATCAATATAACGATCCACAAAGTTTCCACAATACATTATAAGTCACACGTTTTCTTATGTCTGATACGTTGTAGCAGCCAACAAATGGTAAAATAATAGCAGAGTACATTTCATGTTAATTTAGTGTTTAAACCACTGCACTGAACTAAATACATTTACACAGTAATGTAAAGAAAGAAGTGATATTGTATATTTACCACAATCATTCGTACTGTCACATCGCCCAGTTCTAGACTTAGTTTGATTTCTGTCTGTTTAGAGTGGCCCTCTTGGCCCCGTGCTTCCATTACTGAGGCCCATTTCTCTCCAGTCAGCCTGTGAACTGATATTTAGCCATGGAGGAGAACGTTTAATGCCAAGAAGTAATGATCTGCCTTCTCTTTTCAGTCAAAATTCTGTTAAAAGTTGCAGCGGAAGTGTCATGTGCCAGAGCTGTGAAATGATTCTGAACATTTCCAGCAAGACTCCACTTGAGGACTTTCACGCGGAGACTGATGAGTCGGTGACTCGGAGCGGCTGACAAATCGGACCATTGTGTTTTTGGAATCCAGCCCAAGGTTTTTGCTGCGGCAGAAACATCAGATTTATTATCATTTCTCTGTTTTGTTCAGAACTTGGAGAAATTATGCTGTCAGATCTAATCATGGTGTGAACCTCTGAAGTACTTATGAGGCGTCGTCCCAAAAGTGCCGTAGTGGGACCTCACTTGTCTTCTTGACAGCCTAACAATGGCCTCATTCAGGACGCCCATGGTTGCCCCGCTACATACTAAATGCACAGAAAAGAGGGTGGAAGAGGTATCATGAGGAATGGAGCACGGCTTTGTGCTTGATAGTGCCCATTACGGACATTTTTCCTCATGACTTAAGTGCAGCGGCGGTGGGCAGCTTAACGTGACTAACTTCAAGTGCTAAGTGACACCTGACCGCAGACTTCTGAAACGGTAGCCTTATTAAGGCACTGGGACACCTACCATCCCTGCTGCTGCATGCAAGGATTGCTGCCGCTGCAGCGATAACGCTTGGTGACTGATAAAGTCGAGCAGTAATGGCTTTTTACTAATGAGAAAAGTGTCGCTGATTATGACGAATAGCCTTGGACCAACAGGCTAAGCTGCTACACAGGCCTCCAATTGTTAGCCAGGCGGGGTTTTGCATTTCATTATGGCTTCACTGATGTACAGCTTTTGCCTGCACTGTGTTGTGTTCTTCAACAGCTAGCAACTGTTTAATATTTTAGATACATTTAATCACTTAAGTTCTTTGCATGCCTGTTTTTAGTTGAACTTATTGCAGATTTTGTTGTAGCTCCAGTTCCATGGAGTGCATAGATAACTAGAAAATGAAAGTGTGTGGAGAAAATCTTCATAATCTGTCATTTTGATGCATTAGTGTGATGCAGAAATCATTTTTGTTGAGATTTTTATTCAGGAACACTCCATCGGTGAACTGGTAAAGGATCTGGCGAATGGTTTCCTGATTTAGAAATACTTTAATAATGTACGTAAGGGGACACTAGTCTTATCAAGAATGGGCCAAAGCTGCTGCAGACTGTTATCCCAACCAAGCAGGACCTCGTTTAGCTGATCAGTTGTTTGTTAAGTGAATCAGTTGAGCTCCTGCTTGGTTTTAGTTAAAGCTTGCTGTAGTGCTGCACAATATATCGCAAATTTACCGTCATCGCGATATCAACATGCGCAATATCCATATCGCGAAAAAATCTGCAATAACAAACTGCAGTAAATGGTGTTTTTCCAAAACTCTTCACCCAGAGCCACAGAGAAGAGGGCAAAAACATCACTGGGGCAGTTTCTTCATCTTTTTGGCTAAGACATTACTATAATTTAAATTATGTTAACATTTATTTAAGATTTAAAATTATTTAAAAAATATTTTTAAGATTTTTTTCAACAATCTTCAATGCTTTATGGGAGGCATTAAATGCTCTTTTAAAAAAAAAAAATGTTGGAATGGAAATATTGCATTTAATTTGTTTCTGCAGAGACTAGTCAGAGTCTGGAGTCTGTTACCAGCAAATCCAAAGCAGAGAAACATGAACACTATAAAGGCTAAGCTTTTACTCACTTATCGCATGTGATATCGCCATCGCAACATTATCGCATGTTTCCTAATATCGTGCAGCCCTAACTTGCAGCCACACTTTCCCTTTGCCTGTGGGTTTCTGTCTCTGATATAAGTTGTTGAGAAATATTCATAGGAATCTAATGTGTTACTTTGAGCGGTTCATTGAAGTTTATTTTTTCTTAGATTCTGTTTGAATGTATTACTTAATTGAAGGCTTTATCCATTTAAACAACTGGACCTTTTAAGCATTACCCCCGTTTAATAAGACCATTTAGCCTTTTCTGACCCCCTCAGTCGTCCGGAATTTTGTGCTAAGCTAGTGCTTAGCGAGTTTAGCATGAAATAATAAATGACTCCTTAAAAATATGTGATAAATCAATTAATCACACGCAGACAAGCATCAATTAATCACGCTTGGGTGTCACAGCTAGTTTGAGGCTGATAATTATAATTTTAAGGTTCTATTTTAGTTATTTGCTTAATCAGTGGCAACCGTATCTACTGACGTTTTGTAACCATTTTGCAACGTGTAAAAATATTTCAAGTATATGTTTGTATGGTAATAAGGAAAAATATATTTACTGATATTGCAGATTTCCTGAGCGGCTCAGTTGAATCTATGATGGAACTGTGTTCCGACTCTGAAAGCTCCTATCTTTAAAAATGTATCCGTGTTGTTCTCGAGTAGAGATCTTCTCTGACTTACCTGTGTCTTAGTTTCATATGACATAATTCTTAAATGTTTTTGGGTTTTTTTTATTCTGTATTCATTTCAGTTCCTTTCTGACCGCCCCCCCCCACCCCCCACTCCAAAACTTTATTATGTTGTTGGTTAATCACAGGAAAATATTAAAAGGTAATGCCAACACATTATTAAAGGGTAAAATGCAAGTCTAAACAAACACTTCAGTCCAAAAACGGATCATCTACGTATCGGTACATGCTTGATCCAGTGATATCTATGGACATGGCCTATCACACATGATCGTGTGGATGTACCAAGAAGATATAATATATATAAGCCCCCAAACCCCCCCCCCCCCTCTGTGGAGATGACATCTTGTACATCTGCCTGTGTAAACCAGCACTAGTACTTTTGTTATGCAAGTGTTGTAGCTTGCTGTGTGTCTTCTGACCTGGAGAGGAATGTGAACAGATTGGAGTAGCTCTGCTGGGGAGCCCCTCAAACCCCAGGGTTAAACAAATGCTCCGTTTAAGAGTACGCTTCTGTTTGAGAGATCACTCTTGGCGGTTAACCAACGCATACATTACAACTGCATTAGGAATATGTGCCTGTCGTTGCCATTACAGGCTTGCGCTTTGGGGAGTGTGTGTGTGTGTGTGTGTGTGTGGTGAGGGTCAGAGCAGAGGGCAAAGCTCATAAACGTCCCTGAAAGAAGGCAAATAATGGGATCCCTGATGTGGAACGGCCATTGAAAAGCTTACTTATGTAAATAAGGCTGAGATGTTGAAATCCATTATCCAACTCATTTGCATAAGCAGTTTCAAATAGTGTGTGTGTGTGTGTGTGTGTGTGTGTGGGGCGGTCTGATGCGAATGACACCCCCAACACTCTCCATCACTCACTTACAGTATATGCTCAGGCACAGAGAGGTACACAGTGAAACATGTGACGTTTTGAAAAGTCCAATACACTCTCACTATTGCACACACACACACAAACGCATATATACGCAGCACCAACATTATAACTGTCACTCTTATCCACTTCCATGGGCCACTCAAGGCTTTGACTTTCTCTCTTCTCGCCCCTTGCGATCTCCCTATCACCTCCAACAGAAGCAACACAATATTAGCCAATCATCTTTGATAGATGAAGCATGGAAATTAGTGCCAGAGTTAAAGTGATAACTGCAACCACACACTAACATCCCATTATGGCAGGCTTAATTGATGAGCTCATTAGGATCATTATTAGAGAAATTGATTTCAAATAGGCACTTAAATCCAGCCTGCTAAAAAGGTGGAGGAGAAAACCCGCCACAGTGCGCACTAAAGTAGCTAAAATACATAATGGAGCAAGTAATTTAATAGGCTTTACTTTAATTAATTGTTTGGGAGTACGCAGAGTGCGGTCATATAATAAGACGCCACATATGTAGTTAAAACATTTATGCACCAAATCAACCTTCCAACAGCTTAGCGGCATTAATGACTGTTCATTGTGTTTGTCCCCCTATAATTAATTAATTAAATCTAATCTTGGACATTCAATTACTCATGTGAAGTGGTTAATTTAAAGGTCTACAAAGTATTTCTTGATTACGGCTATGAAAAAAGAGCCTTTCTTTTCCTTTCGTTCGTTTTCTAACGTTTCTAAACGGGGGGGAAAAAAACACAAAAACAAACACTTTATAGCCGCCGTACACATTTCAGTACACCTGCAGCTTTCAGCTTCACCTCACTTCTTCATCTGTAATTTTCTCCGTCTCCGATCTCTGATTCCGTACAGGCCCCAGTACCCTTTTAGTTTTATTACTCAGTTAAAGGGTGGACACTCTCCATAAACTCTTATTGAAGCAATTACAGTGGCTTTTAGATTCCCTTTATATTGTCTTTGTCCCTGGAATTTGTGTTTCCCACTCCGGTTTAAGATGATGTCAATCATACGCTGAAGATCTCAGTTGGCATACTCCTTTAAAAGTCAAATGTAGAATTTACACAGCTTCGCATATTTGGTGCAGGAATTGCTTGTATATCGTTTTACATATATACTGTATACCCAAACGTTTCTGGTTGCAGCCCTTTACTAAAATACAGTGTTCTATTTCTTGATAAGAAGGTTCTTAGTGGGAAGCTTCTATACATTTTCATGGGCTTTTCCTAGAATATGTCATTTGGTTCTTTGAGGAAAGGTACTGAGAGTAGTTCTTCCGGCAGAGAACACTTATTTGTACCATTTTGAGAGCATATAAGACAAATGCTTAAATGTCAAATTTGGTTAAGAATTGAATGGGGAGCTCAGCACACACTTGTACATCACCCTGTCACATCTGTGCAAATGTTTTTGCACGATTAAAAAAAATAGATATATTGTAAAATGTCCAAAAATAATAAATACGACTAAACACTCATTTTATAGAAAACTCATGACTTGACCAAAGAGGGATACTGTCAGTACACACTAAATACTGGTACAGTTTCTCCCATCTGTCAAGCCACATGAAAACACCCTGCACTGACCTGGTGTGGCTTAGACAGCCGCTGCTGTATTGCATTCCATACCAAGAAAGGGTGTGAGCTATGGTAAAGCTACTCAAATAAGGCATGTACAGCATTGCTTGGAAGGCAAGTACTTTTTTATTTTGCAGAGATTTTTTTTTTATACTGGGCAACTATCCACCTGCAGCCCCAAATATAGCTACATGTGCAGCCCATTCCCAAACCCGTCCATACTTTTAGAGATGCAAACAATATTTTGTTCGCCAAAAATGATTCAAAAATGGCACGGTTCTAAGCCAAAGGAGGGGAAAACGTAAAAAAATCCGAAGAAATAAAACAAACATTAAACAAAACTAAAACAAAAAATTAAAATCTAAAAACATTCACTGAAATTTAGAAACAGAGAATAAGTGGGAGCGGTTTGAGTATCTGCAGTGAATATGTGAATATAACTAATGGAAGTTAAAGCTTTCGGGTGACCGCCCGTTCTCTCTGGTCTGTGATTTTGTTGGATGTACTGAGACTTTAAGGGTTCTGTTGTCGGCCTAGTTCTAAATTCTGGTTTCGACTACAAATTTTCTTCTTGCTGCATCGCTTCTCTTAACATCAGTACTCAATATCGCTCACTGATTTAATGGATTAGCAACAAAAAGAACAGTTTCTGTTCCGTCAGGGTGTTAAAAATTGTGAGCAGACGTTCCGGCGATGTCTTGTCTTTACCTTTTAAAGAAACCATCAGTGTGTGAATATTATATTATCTTTTGTAGAGTTTCTCAAAAATTTGGTGGATCTTTGTATAGGAAGATACAAAACATCTGTGGTGGTGTAATAGTCTGTTTGCCACAAGTAGAGCAGGGACTATTATTGAAGCTTTACCCCTCTTTTCAAGGAGCACCTCTAAATCTTGTGTGGGCTTCTCTAAGCCACAGGAAGTCCATCTTCAACTGTCCCCCTCAGTTGATTCGATGTGTTTAAATTGGATCCCGGGTGCATTGATATTTCAGCTATCCATATTGTGCTCTGAGTAAGGATTACACGTTTAGAGGGAGCAGATCGTTCGCCGGCATAAAGGTGGTCTCAGCTTGGCGGAGCCCTTATCAGCCAAGCAAAGACTCCAACGCATTCAGAACACTAAAATCCCATTTAATTGAATTTCTTTTTAGACATACAAGCTTAGAGTTTTTTGGCATTCAATTTAACTCGGCCTTTCGTGGCGATTAAATTCCTCCCATCATAAAAGGGCAGGCCACAAAGGAACTTGCAAATACCTTATTTATCAAATTGCTTTTTTTTTTTGCACTGTCTACCCCTTCCATGTCAGTTATTATATCGTTTCAATGAAAACTTGGGAAATGTGGTTATCTGTGGGAAAAAAATAAAAATAATATATATATATATATATAAAATATTATA
>JBBPDB010000032.1:15608380-15625706 GCA_037974465.1 Brachypetersius altus | reverse complement strand
CTAAATGTGAACTCCACAGTTAGATGGGGCTCGGTGACCCCTTTCCAACGACCCCTCAAAAACCGCTATTAGCTGAATACCGTTCACCTCGGTCAATGGGACACCGGGGCGAGGTGAACGGTTTTCAGGTCGTTGGAAAGAGTGAGAGATATAAATAAATAATTCCATGGAATGAACACGGTTTACGAGTTATTATTCACGAGTCACTGCACCAAATCCGAGTCAAGTCTCGAGTCGTTGAGGGAAGTCTAAAATCAAGTCACAAGTCTTTGTTTGTGCGACTTAAATGCGACTCGAGTCCGAGTCTCAGACTCGAATCCCCATCTCTGATCCACACACACCTACATACACACCCACACCCCTGAGCTGAACTTCTTGCTTCTCCAAACACAAAGTAATACACTGTACTGTTCTGCCTTAAACAAATCAACATACACCCCAACTGTCCTTATTAATACACTTTATTTATTGTAGGCTGCACTTTGTCATGCTGCTCCTATTTTTAAACAACTAGTATTTATTGTCTACCTCTATATTTTCATTTATTGCAAACTTAACGATTCCGCTGTTAGAATACAATATCCGTCATAACTCTGTATTAATTGTAGCTCGTTTCTATCTACTCTTTAACTTGTTGTTTTTTCTTGCACCCTGTGTATTTTGTCCTGTCTGCACTTGTGTAGTCTTCTGGGGGTTCTGTTTTTGTTCTTGTGTTGCACCACGGTCCTGGATGGTTGTTGTTTTGTGACACTGTTTACTGTGTATCTGGCCGAAATTACAAACCTACTGGGGTTGACAAGACATCGCCTTAAAACTTAGCATAACAATGAGCTTGTAAAAAACATGCAGTCATACCATCCATCTCCTGCTTGGCTTTTTCAAGCTTCTCTTTGTAAATTCTCTCAAGTCTCTGCTGTTTCTCCTCCTGTCTCCTTCGCTCAGCCAGCGTTCTGGCTTCGACGTCCTGAAAATCTACCTGGGAGGAACGAGGATGACACTTGCATTTAAAAAAATACCGTTAGCACAACACATGCTAAAATGTTTATGTGTCATGCCAAGTAACAACGCCTGTGTTATTCAAGGTAAAGGCGTTACTGCAAATAATACCTGGCCTGTGACTCACTCATACACACATGCTTATTTAGCAAGCTGCTACATTTTCCATAGGGGCGTTATCAGAACACAGCAAGCGATTCCTGAGAGTACTGTTTAGCTTGAATAATGTTTAGCTTTTTACATTGTAAGCTTGTAAGTATGAGATCTAAGATTTCTCAATTATTTCTCAAAGATATCATTTCTTGCTTGGGTGTGATGTGTATCAAACCTAAAGATGTTCTCCACTAGGGGTAGAACTCACAGTAGAGAATGCCGACCACTGATTGGTCAAATGCAATTCTGAGAAAATTATGATATCACTCAAGTCAGAAAACTGCCATTAGTACCTGGGATCTCTGAGGCTGCAGGGCTGTTCAGCAGGAACCACTTCTATGACTGATAAAAACCAGTTTGCCACATTTGCTTATGAATTGTATAGTACAACTCTTCACTTGTTCACTTAAAAATATTTTAATACATCATCTACATCTTTTAAATCACATGTGTAATGTCTGCTGAAGCTTGTATTCCAAGTGTCATTTCTGGAAGTCCTATACAGACTAAAATTAAGCGGACGTACATTCCTGTAAACCTTCGTAGTACTATTCATGTGTCTCCATGAACAGAGACTTAGACTGAGCATGTAACTTCATAGACAAACAAATATAGAGTGAAATGTGTCCGAACCTGAAGCTCTTTTTGTGTATTTTTACTGTTCATACCTGCATCAAAACCCGTATACAGTTCTGTTGTGTAATGTCAACAGACAAATCTGATAAGGCAAAAATTAACAGTGTAGCCACGATCAAAAAATACAAACAAAAATTGTGGCACAGTTTATCACAATAGCAAAAAAAATGCCTAATGACACTGTGTGCACTTTTTTAAAATGACACCTACAAGCAAAGAAACAGCTGCACTGTCTGACAGACCTCAATTCAAAACAGTTTATTTGTCCCCAAGGGGCAATTTAAAAGGCTTAGAGGAGCAGTTGACACACAATAAGATACTTTTTTAAAGCAGGGAACAAGCAGTGATTACAGTGATTAATGAGATTACATGTCTGTATATGTATGTAAATTCTGTGTATTGCACTGTAACAGAGGCAGTAAGGTGCATAATGTTTTGAAGGTGAAAAACGGGCAATGAGAGACACTCAGATCTGTGGAGTCTCTGGGGGGTGGGGGAGATGGGAGTGTGAGGTGATAATGGTGGGTTTAGGGGGCGTCAGGAGTTCAAAAGAAGGAACAAAGCTGTCCCTCCTCCTCTGTGTACGGGGCATAGGAGCCAGCATTTGAAGGGGAACCACTCAAAGGCAGAATTCAGCCGGTGTGTGGGGTCTTTAGTGATTTTGAGTGCTAGCCTGCACTCAAGGCTAGAACAAGCCTACCTTTTTAACTTGCTTGAGGAAGTGATAGCCCAAAGACAGCTTCTTGTAGGCCTCCCCATATTTGGCCTGCCACTCCTGAAGGGTCTTGATGGCCTGCGTCTTGAGCTTTTTGGCCACTTCTTTGGGTGGCGGCAGTGGCTGCTCTACGTCTGTCTCGACCGTGAGCTCCAGAAACTCCTGGAGGTTAGTTACCAGGAGGACTCTGAAGTGATGAGAACGGCTGAAGAGCTCAGTGGCCATCTGGAAGGCAGAGAGGCGAATCTCAGCATGATCCTGGTTTAGTTGGCTCATGATGAGGTGATAGAAATGGTCGATGTAGTCGTTGGAGATTCTGTAAGGTAGAAACACAATTTAGGAAACTCCTTAATGAACACTTATCAACGTTCCCAGAACATACTACTTTCATTCCAGTGTCCATCCAATGTGTGCACTGTGTGCAAAGAAAGGGGTGTCCAGTCCTATCCATAAAGTGCCTGTATGGTGGCAGGGTTTCATTATTAAAAAGCAAGAACCCTGTTTAAAATGGAAACCTGCAGTCATACCAGCCTTTGCAAATAAAACCGAGCACCCCTTGTCCAAAGAATGAGGGAGTCAGTAAGATCTTTCATACTTGCATATCTTTTTCACTTCCTTCATTTTCACTTCGTTGAGTTGTGGTTCTCCAGAGGTAGTCAACTCCTCCACCAACTCCGACAGCTTGTCCCGCTTTTCTTGGTCCATCCTGTTGTGAGTCGGTGAACAGCCTCATCCATGAACTACTCTACATAGGAACCTGGGGGGTTAAAAATCAAAAAACTATTTAAATGGAGAAATGGAGAGAGAAGCATTTCTAGAACACCTTCTATAGCTATTCCTCTTAAAGTTATTTTAATCTGTGTCAATCTAGTTTTTAGGTCATGAATGCTAGTTTTATGTCCAAACTTTTAAAAGCAGGCAGAACGTGAAGTTAGTCGCAGTTACACTATATGGACAGAAATATTGGGACACGCCTGTTTTTCTGGGTTTGTGCTAGACCCCTTACTTCCACTGAAAGGCAAAGCTAATGCTTAAGCATACGAAGACGTTTTGGACAACACCATGCTTCCATAGTTGCAAAGGGGGGCCAGGGCCATATTAAAGTCTATGTATTTGAAGGCAATGGCATTCAAGTCCCTGTCGGTGTAATGGCCAGGCGTCCTAATACTGTGTACTTCCATCCTCTTTGACAGAAAGAGTCACTTTCATTAACATGGATCTGTGCTTGGTTCGGATAACCTACCAGAGTCATGTTTACATTTTCCTAAAATGAAGCCACCCCAGACAAGGTCCGTTACTCTGTGTTTACAGTTCCGATAGACATTATTCAAGAAGCGAGAAACAGAGTCAGCAATATCAGTGTAACCTCCATAGCAACCAGTTAAGACCACTAACCCGGCGCTAAATCTCTACCTACCTACAATCAGCTGACATACCCCAGGTCATCTTTTCAAAACAAAGTCCTGTAATGTCAAACTGCTGTGAGGAAAAACAAGAACAAACGTCTCTCCTCCTCCATACCCCCTGTTTCTCTCCTGAGTGAACACAGAAACCTTGACAGTTCGCCTTTCAAAGTAAAAGTTCTGCCTAAAACCACACAAAATAAGAGCGCGATTCCAACTGGTCGTTTTTGGGGATTATGAAGATTAAAAATATATTAATTTATTACATTTTAACTTTAGAATCATTAACGAGTTGACCTGGTTATTATTTTGTGTTCCACAATGTGAATCATCTTTAAATATATAGGTTTCATACAGAGAGAGCAAGAAGGAACATTTTAATTATCCTTTTTATTTATCAGAATAAAAAACTGTCAGAATTTAGGCAAGTAAGAATAATCTAAAATGTATCAAATATATAATATAGAAAAATACATGTCTGATATTCATAAAGCCTGACAATGAGTAATCTATTATAGAATGAAGGGCACTTTTAATTATTGTAGTAAATGTTGTTTTGTAACCAGTGTTACAAGTAGGTTGGGCTGTTGCTTGTATGTGTGTGTGTGTGTGTGTGTGTGCGTGTGCGTGTGCGTGTGCGTGTGTGTGTGTGTGTGTTCGGCCTGTGATGGAGCCTGTACAGGGTGCTTTTCTGCCTTTCACCCTATGAAACACTCCAGCACCCAGTTCCCATTTGAGATAATAGATTGATTAACAAACTAAGTGAACAATAATACATTTTTAGTTTTTTTAGTGTTTTTATACCCTGTGGCACACTGGAACGGAGCACACTATTATTAATGCTTGAAGTAAATATCTGTAATGCAAACTGTTTATAAAGTTCAGATGAAAACCCATCACTGATCATCACTGATTCACTTCACATTTAAAAGAAAGCACCTGCAGATAAATAATAGGTCTGCATAAACATCCCAACAAAACTGAGACTGAGAATATAACCATTACAACTCAGCTGCTGGATAGTTGCATTTTGCCCCACTATGTTTACAAATAAAATGTAACATGAGTTATGGTCTTATATCACTTATAAACTCATGAAAACTGTTATTTAGTTCAGCAAATCAGGTTTGTTCTCCAGGCGAGATACTTTAACTGTTAAAGAGCTTTAATGAAAGAGTAATTTTTAATTTCACCAGGAAAGCTTCGTATCGCCCTGTGTACCAGTCTCTTGTCCAACTATTTTTATCTCAATTCCAGTTGATCCCAAAGGTGTTGGATGGGGTTGAGGTCAGGGCTCAACTTCCATTGAAAGGATTGCCCTTCACATGTAAGTGAACTAACCCAAACCCTGAAAAGAAGGTGTGTCCCAATACTTTTTTCCATATAGTGTCAGCCAAAGAGGAGTTAGCGCATGCGCGGAATGTTCTCCGTGCCCTGAAGGTGCGGCTCTGCAGACAGATGTTTCTGGGCCCCTCCTGTGTGGGGGGGCTTTGGGAACTGGGAGGAGATAAATAGGTGTATTCATTTCTGTCTGACTCATTTTCAGCTTGTGAACAGCTTCCACACCTGCATCATGCGTGTAGCCGTCATTCTCCTTCTTCTCTCCGTGGCTGGTGAGTTTTGCAACGTTTATATGATAGAAATGTGACACACACACACACGAATCAGAAGGTACATCCCTAATGCAAAATTCTAAACTTTAGCTTCGTGCAGGGCTTCATGCGTCAGTAGCAGTTTTTTTTTGTTTAAAAAACTTTGTTTTTTCTCCTCACAAGTCTGGACGAGAACAGCCGCGGTGCCCGTTGCGATGCAGCAGGGAATGGTGGGTGGAAAAATACCTTGTCGTGTCCCTTCATGCCTATTTTACTTTGCTGCCCAGCTTCAGTGTTTCATAGAACCTGTCTGTTTTCACAGCCCGACTGTGGGGTCTTCAAACTCCCCATGTGCACCCGAGAGCACATCCCAGTTTGTGGATCTAATGGGAAAACCTATTCCAGTGTCTGCATGCTGTGCCTTGAGAACAGGTAAGTCTAAACTACTTAGAAAAGTTATACACACACACACACACACGCACACACACACTATATGGACAAAAGTATTTGGACACACCCCTTAATTCAGAGCCCCTTACTTCTAGTGAAGGCCAATCTTAATGCTTCAATATGCCAAGACATTCTGGACAGCGCCATGCTTCCAACTCTGTGGACCCAGTTTTGGGGATGAACCTTTTCTATTCCAGCAGGACAGTGTCCCAGAGCACAAAGCGAGCTCCATAAAGACATGCTGGAGGAGTTCAGTGTGGAAGAGCTTGACTGAGTCCTGACCTCAACCCCATCCAGCACCTTTGGGATGAACTGGAACTGTGAGCCAGACATCCTCGTCCACCATCAGTGTGTGACGTCATAAATGCTCTGCAGAATGAATGGGCACCAATTCCCACTGAAAATCTTGTGGAAAGCCTTCAGAGCTGTTATAGGGGGTCCAACTCCATATTAAAGTCTATGTATTTGAATGCAATGCCACCGAAGTCCCTGTTTGTGTAATGGTCAGGTGTCCCAATACTTTTGTTCATATTGTGTAGCTTCTTTTACTTATTTATCCCCTTTCCCCCCCAAAAATAAGTGTAAAGCCTTTCTTCACTTCTTCTACAGGGAGCGCAAAGCGAGCACTCGGATAGTCAACGCAGGGCCCTGCTGAGCTCCACCTGAACATCAGCTGTGTTATGCATTCCGTCCATGTAATGTTCTTAATATTAATGTGTCAATAGCCTGTTTTTTGTCATACTAATGCCTTTTTGTATCTTTTAATCTTAATTAAAGATTCTGAAGTTGTTATGAGGTTTTGAATGTTCTTTGGTGGTACACCAGTGAATTATTGCACTCATGGTAAATACAGAAGTAACATACAGTGTGTACATTTTAACATTCCTCGCCAACATGTTTATAAATCACAAAGTAACTTTCAGTGAGTTTGAGTCATTTTCAGAGGTTTCTTGTGGGCATAAAGGTGAGTGATGAGGGATCTTCTGAAAATGGCTTCTCTTAAACATGACCTGACAGACTTAGGTAAGTTTACTTTTAAGTTTGCATGTCAGTCCCTTTCTGAGCTTTAAAAGGTAGCCGCCTTTGTTCCGTAGTTTAGATTAGGATCAGATCAGCCCAGTTAGGCCTTAACCAACCACACCTGGCTCAATCCACCACACCTGTATCCAGTACGTTCTGGGGGAAAAACTTGGCAAACCTGCTTAGGTGTGGTGAACTAGGACTGTAAGTAAGGTTGCACAATATATTGTCTGCTAATCACAGCTATCGCAGAGGGCTGCAATATGTAAATGAGCCTCTGACCAATCAGTGTTCTTCACAATCACAGCTCCAGGTGAGTTTATGGGTGTTCTGAAAAATCAATGCCTTCATGTAATAGAACTAAAGGCAGTCTTTAACCGTTGATGGTGTTGGCAAATAGGTGCATAAATGGGTGTGACTCTAATGGTATTGAGAGACGTCTTTGGTTTTGTGACATCATAAAGTATGATTTCAAAATGGGCTGTTATTTGAGCTAATTTTCTAAACAAGGACTGTAAGGATCGGACAGTAAACCGAAGATTTGAAACAATATTTAGACCTTTAATCATTTTTTACTTTCAGAAAAGTGAATTGATGGACCCTTTAATATCTTGAAAGTCATTGTAAGTGCAACATGTAGCAGTATATTAGTAGCGGTACTGATATGTTGTCCATGTCACACAGTTCTGTAGTCCTACTCCCTTCAAGCCCTTCTTGGAAGTACTTTGTAAGTTCCTCATGAAGCGTTAAAAGTTTTGATCAAAGCTCTATGAACTGATTTTATGGTGAAGTATTTTCTATTATCAAATTATTATCTATTTTTATATTTCTTTACTGCAACACACTAAAGGGCAGAGGATCTCCATCACTCCATCAGTGATTTTTATCCAGTCAGGAGCTCTACAGAGCATGCACTCGTATCATATGGATAAAAGTAACACAGGTGCAGGTGTTCAATTATGCTCATCTGGTACATATTTCCAATATGACTTGAAAACCTGGAACAGGGTTAGGCATGTCTTGGATTGTCGCCACATATTTCGTTTTTATGATACCTTAGAGGGCATCACGTGAGTAAAGTATTGTAGCTGTTCTAACCAAGCCATATCATCAACATAGTAACTTCATACGAGAAGGAAAAGACCATTTTCACCTCAAAGTAAATTTATGCAACAAGCTTTCTTTTCAGGGTTTTGTTAAACAGTTGCTTTCGGTCCATCGTGAAGCAATCACACTATAAAGGGCGGCTTTTAAAAGTGAAAAATGGACATTGCTGGTAAAAACGATACAAGTACAAGCGAGGCCTTTAGGGGAAGAGTGGACCAAGTCCAGTTTCTATTGTTTTGAGAACAACATCACTGGCATCTAGCGAATATTCCAGAACTGCACATGAACTCGGTTCATTATTCCCCGCAAAATATACAGTGCTTAGATGGTACTGACGTTGATACTCCGTTGTCCTCTCAAGGCCTCAAATTTCTCTCGATTTCTTGCTTTAATGACGTCTGATGGTGGACTGGTGGGTTTTTGATATCACAATGTAAACAGATATGGATTTTGATGTTTTTCTAAAGAGATCTAATGTTGTTCTACAGTAAAATAGAGTTTCTAAGAAAATTCAGCTTGATCCTTAAAGCTACAAGGCATTGATAGGAAAGTGATGTTTTTAAAACTGATTTAGAGTCCATGAGGCCAGCGAGTCCCACCGCGTTTTCATTATTTTCTTAGTGATCGAGTCCTTCTTGAACTGAACCAGTTGTGTCGGAGTGTGGAAAACAAACTGAGCCGTGCAGGTGGGCCTCCAGGACCGCACTAGGCAACATTATGCAGTTGGCGGAATCCAAAAGCACAATAATGGCTTTTCTTCTAAATCAGCCATCCCTAACTTGGCTCCTAAAGAGCTGCCTGCAGTTCTTAGTTACAACCCCAATATAACACGACTTGCCGGAGCACCTTTACTGGACGAACAGTGTTTGAACCAACTTTACAACTCTTTCCATTTCTGAATTTTCTCTTAAAATATTCAGTGATCAAGTACTTTACCACGTAAAGAGGGAGATTTATTTCTTATTTTTCCTGGAAAACATTTGCTTTCTTGTCCCCAAAATACTTTCTGTGTCATTCTGACCCTAAATGAGTATTGTAACAGTTGACCTGAGGTGGATCTGTCTGTGTTTGCTGTGATACAAGGCTGTATTTGACCTTATAAGAAAGAATCCAAAGCACTGTTGAGAAATTCTACTGTTTGAAAGTCTTTAGTAAATCACTGGAGGACTTCCCCCATTATTTCTTTAGCTATAGTAAAATAATGCATTTGAATTTCTCATTACACAAACACAAATCTACATATTCACACTGCCATAAAAAGAAAGACATTTTACAAAAACCCTTTGTATACTTATAATGCAGTCCTTTTCAATGTCTTCTAACACTGGGTTGCTGTAGGGGGCGCTGTTGTGTTTCTAGTGCCACAGGTTTAGATCACTGTCACGCAAGAAACGCTTAAATGCATTTGTGGTCGGCATACACAGAATTGTTTTGTTTCTTGTTCGTCACGATTGGAAACAACTTTATCTTTAAAATAACAATTTCCAGATTATTAATTTTCCCTCTCTCTCTCTTTTTTTTTTTTTTTTACACTTTGCGGTTACACCGCTAAAGGATGCAGACCAATGTCCTTCTGATAGAATTCAAATATTCCATAATTCTAATCTATACAAAATGTATCAAACATGATTGTCAGCTTGTTTAGAGGCAGATGTCAAAGGCACTGAAATGTCTGACCACAAATCAGACGAACCCCATTCGCGAGAAGAAAAAAAACGAATCGTATCTTCGGCTGCCTTTGGGCGTCGCGTTTTTGAAATGAGCTAGAGACGCGGAGCAGGAGGGGTCGAGAAGTAGCGCTACAGGAAACAAAGCTACAGAGGCAGTCCTGAAATGCAAGTTCAGTCCAGGGTGGACCCACAGTTGGTCAGTCTTATGCTCAGTTCGTGGTCGGTGGGGATGTGGCTACAGCCTCATGGCCTGTAGGTTTTGATCACGTCCTTGATGGGTCTCCGGCAGATGGGGCAGCAGGCGTTTATCTGCTTCTTCAGCTTCAGTCCACAGTCGTTACAGAGGCACATGTGTCCACACGTATAGATGACTGTGTCCACCTCCTGATCGAAGCACACCGTGCACTCGCCGTTCTTGCTGCACGGTGGTGTCTCTGGAAAGACCAGGCTTGGCGAGAGGGGGGGGCTGAGAGGAGAGCTGGGGGCTGTCACTGAGGAAAAACACACAAGACCATCACATTCCAGGCTTTCATGCTTTGTTATAGTACAGCATATGGGTGGGCAATACGCCAATATATATATATATATTGGCGTATATATATATATATATATAATATATATCATTGTTGTAATATATATTTTTCAGACAAAAATACACCAGTATGTACACTGTATGGACATTAAAAGGCCACATTCATCTGTGTGTAATTATTTAAATTCAGCGTCTGCATGAACAAACTCGATGGTTTAGGTACAAAAATGAAAACTGTAACAACAACTCAATAAAATCAGATAGTAGTATAAAAAATCCACATTCAAATCAATGCTTGTTATGCAGTTTCTACACATTGGCTAAAAATTACCCATAGTACTAAAAATCCCTATCCCGTTCTCAGAAAAGTGTACATACTTTCCCATAAGGAAAACCTATTGGCCCTATTGCCCACCCTTAGAGCAGCAGTGATATAGTGAAAATACTCCTTTAGAATGTTTCCACTGACATTTAAAAAATGAAAATTAATTAAAAATCTACCTTTTTTTTAAATATAGGTAATCATGTATCAACAAAAATATGTCCTCCAAAGCTGAAATGAAAAATATTCTGTCGATATGCATTTCCATTGCATGCCTAGACAGAACTTTATGTCTAAAATTACTTGTTCGGGGTTTAAGGACATCGCAATATCAAGGTGATGCTTATACACTGCTGCTCAAAGTCTAGGGACAAACATTTTCACACAAACTGTCTTTTGGGTCACATATATATCAGAGTTTCTGTGTTAAATGCAGATTTTGTCTACATCCAGGATATCAAACTGTGCAAAACCGCTCAAAAATCAATCAAACTCTGCAATCTTTAAGGACATATCCTTTCTTTAAACGTGCTCAGAGGAACAGAAGAGATATGAGGCTGAAGTGACCGCTCCGGGGGGGGATAAATTGTTGATATGTGTGAACTATGCTTATATGAATATGTTTTATCTGCAGGCCTTTAAAGTCTGCGGAATTGTTATGAAAGGGACAGCTGAGAGAATGACCTCGCATGTTTGGTGTCCAATGATGCATCTCACCTACTCCTCACTGCTCACTGGGCGTGGCTCAGACGCAAGTAAAAGAAACAATGAAATAAAATAAAGATTTACAATTAAGGAGATGCAGCCACTGACTTTAACTTCGGCAGCCCACTGATGAACCGAGTAAAGTGGGTGGAGGTTACTTGTCTCCGGACCAAGAGGTCATGGGTTCGGATCCTAACAAGACCCTTAACCCTAAGTTGCTCCAGGGAGAGACTGCCCGCTGTAGGTAGGAAATGGAAGTTGCTTTGGATAAAAGCCGTAAATGTAAATGTTTTTGGAATCAGGGCAAACAAATTTCGAAAGTGCTGCAGAACACGGATCGCAATCGGGGGGTAAAAATGGCAATTAAACAGTTTCATAGTTTGAAGAATTTCATACTTTGAAGGCGTTCGTGCAAATTGACAAAGGAAACTGGTTCATTTGTATCATTTTAAAAAGATTGTGACCTACATGGTGAAATGTGAACAGGCTTTAACACACATAGTAGTTGTATTGGCCCCGATTTATATGTTGACCGGCTAATACTGACAAGTACACTCACCCAGAGAGGATTCGGAGGCAGAAGAGGATCTGTTGACACTGAAAGCCAGGTCAGAGTCACTGTCATCAGAAGTGGTTCCTCGGGACACGGAGGGGGAAGTGGAGGGGCTCGCCTGCAGAGTTCCTGGAAGGCAGAGGGAGGGGTTCAGTTCACCATCTTCCCTCCAGACATCTGCCTCTCTATTAGAAACGCTGCTTCTCCAATGTAAGAAACCAGTTTCATTTTTTGAACTTATAAATAATGTGCAATTCCTGAGCAGAGACGTCCTGTGAAGTGCAGCCTATATCTAATATACACTGGCTATACTGCAGACTGCAGCAAAAACCAAACAACGTGTTACGCATCAGCGTCACGCGTCGAATTGTGCCGACAGCATCTTGTTCTGAAATCCAGCAACAAAGAATATCATATGGGACTTATGTCATGTTGTTTAACTGTCATGCCTCAGTATGGACTGTTGACCAAACAATATATCAGCTTTCATAAGCTCACAGGCTGTCATACTGCTATAAATCACATTACTGTACTCAGAAAGACCAGGGGCCTGTTCTGAAGGAATTCTACAAAGTAGCATCCCAAAATAAGGCAGGCTGAAGGATGTGCCAGCAGTTATTTAAAAGAACCAGCCTGGGAGAAAAACTTGAGCAATAATGCCTACTCCCCACAAGATTTATATTTATATTTATAAATAGAACAAACAAATATATGTACAAAAATTACTTACATACATTTGTTAAAAAATTTCTTATAGTTATATACATATTCATATGTATTAATTATTGTATATTATTGTATATTATATTTGCTCAGTATATTGTTTATCTTTTAATATTGTTGTTGTTTTTATACTGTTGTGCTTGAGAGACACCATCTAACGGGAATCCAATTTCTTGTATGTGTTCGCTCACACACTTGGCCAATAAACGCGATTCTGATTCTGAAATATTAAAGTTTACCCTCATGCCACTTTAACACCATGACTTCCGCTTTCTGTCATTTGTTTATTTAATATGACCTGTTTGTTTATCTCTGAGTTGCTCTGAGTTACATTCTGGGGCAGAATCTAAGTTCCAAGTATAGAAACGTGATCCTAATACAGCAAATATTATGAAGCACTTCAGATATTTAGTGTATTTGTTATTTAATGTGCTTTTCTTGTTTCTACCCGTCTTCTGGTCGGTAAAATATTCACTGTACTGATCCAGAATTCTCTCTTTTTCTTGTGGGAGCAACATTTTACTCGAAAACTGGAAACAGCACAGTGAGTCTCCATGAGTGGAGTAAAGAACCTCTGCTCTAGTTGATCTAGAGGTCACTCTTCTGACACTTGCCTAATATCCTGAGTCGGTTGACGGCGCCGTGCAGGGCAAAGAAGGTCCACAGCACTTGTGAGGAGTCGACACACAGCAGGCGTCCACGGGCCACTCCATTCACCCCATGATGCACCTCTCCATTGGCCAGCAGGGTGAAACTGAGCACATCGCCCGGCCCAGGCACAGGGAAGCCCCTGTACACCACCCAGTACTCTTTGCGGTCAAGGAGCACGTCCGGATCAGCCGGCAGCTCCCCTGCATGGAGCGTGCCGGGGTCACAAGAGGTCATCCCGAACAGGAGCGCCCCAAAGTAGGGCAGTCCCAGGTGGCCCACCTCCACGTACATGGTCTCACCCACATGTATCGGCCGGTCGCTGAACACCAAAGTCCGGCTACTGTCCAGGAAGTGGATGCAGGCAACAGCTCGGTCGTTGGACAGCACTACGTCGGCCCCCCGCACGGGGTGAAAGTGAAGATCAGTGTCAAGGGCTGGCAGTGGGCCGCGGGTGGACCTCTGAGTGCTGAAGGAGGCAGAAGAAGAGGGGCCAGACGTTGGGGAGGGGGAAGAAGAGGAGGAGCAGCAGGGACTGAGCTGGTTGTAGCCACCAAGCTGGAGGGTGGCCATCTTGGCGGCGGCCGCCTGGTTGGTCTCCAGCTGGTTGTTGCTGTAGTTGGCCGAGTCGTGGTTGCTCTGGGGCAGGTAGGCACTCAGGCGTGCTGCACTCAGGCAGCTCGTGCCCACGCTCTCAGCAAATGTGCTCTCTAGAAGAAAGGCGAGAAAGTCAGTGATTCTCTCATTACAACAAGACTTCAGAAGCTTCAGAGTCATTCTGCTCCAATAACCCTGCATATGAGTTCCCAAAGGAGAAAAAAAAACAACAGCAGGGGCACTCCAGGACCAGGGCTGGGACCAAAATCAAGAGCAGTGGTTAAAGCTAGTCCAGAGCACCGACTGCCATGCTCTGCGTTCCCTGATCCAGCTTATTCAGCTCATTTATATGTTAGACCTGGTGTGTTAGGGCAGGGAGTCCTTGAAACTATGCAGTCCCAAGGAGTGCAGTGGAGCTACTCTATTCGGCTCTTCACCCTCCACAATACTGAAACCACTGTAATACCAATACAGCAGCTAAAAGAACAAAACTGTCACTAAATCTACCACTTTTTTTATCATAAGCTGCAGAAAAGGCATCACTTCACGCATTAGAAACATTTTCCTGTATTTTCTCTTCTGTAAATTGATCTTTATATGATACTGATTTAAGTCAAATGAAGTCATTTGATGTCTGACAGGGTAATCAAGTCGCACGCAGTGACTGACAAGCTAGACACAACATCTGCATGCGTCTGGTTTTGCTCTACTGACAGACTCGCGGCCCCCCACTATATCAGTCTCAGCAGCGCAGGACCACTCACTCTTCAGGGATACGCAGCAGCCCTTACCAAATATGGCCAGGGCTCCCAACAGACAGAAGATAAACAACGTCACGGAGCGGCGGGGAGAGCGAACGAGAGAGAGTCACTGCTTTGTATCTGGTTTCTTGGTGTCTTTTGGCCTCATATACTGTCTATACGTCTCATATGCCGTGTGTGTGTGTGCGTGTCACCCAAGGAGGAGTGTACGGGATACGATTCCCTTGTTGCCACACGCACTAAAGCCGTCAGTCTGTCAAGGTGTGACAGCGACCCATGGCCTCTCTGTCACCATGACGTCTGTTCCCCTGGCGCTCTGCCCTCCTCCAGTGATCAGGGGCCCTTCCAGAGTAGCTGGGGCTCAGCCGAGAGGGTACTATCTTATCGGGACGAAAATAAGCTCTTGAACATGCTGGTGTCCTAATTGTCTTGCATTGCTGCCACTGCTTGCATGAGGCTGGAATAGACAAGATAGTGGACTTCCACCGAAAGAACTACTCTGAGCTGAAGAATTTGACAAGAGTCGATACCAGAGGTTCTCAGCTCTGGTCCTAAAGGCCTGCACATTTTGGTGTTTTCCCTGCTCTAACACACCAGACCAACTAAGCAGCCCTACTTGAACTGCATGGAAAACACTGAAATCAGTGGATTATACTAACAGAGCACTCTTCACCATTTTGAGAAGCTATCAAAGTACTCTGTTCTCATAATACAGCTTTGATCTGCACAATATGGGCTCATATGGCAAAATGTTCAGATACCCGGCTAATTCCTGAATCACAGTTTACATATAAGATGTATTCATTGTTAAAAATGACATGAGTACTCTTTTAATTCTTCATACCCAACAGACGTAGCAGTGTGGAGTTTTGAAGACACGGTAGACAGGGTATAAAAAGACACTGCTATGTTTTTACTCATAAGTGCTTTTGTTTAACGAACCGCTGATGTTAGCAACACCCACGTAGACCCACTGCCAGTCTGGGTTCTGGAACGACGGTGTTTCCTGGAGAAGCAGGAGCTGATAAGACTGACTGCTGAGGAATCTGAATTTGGTAACGAACAGCACTGAATTTCTGGACACTGTGCATCGTGTTATTGAAGGAAATTGTTTCAGTACCATAGAAGTATTAAGTTTAAGTCTCCACAGTTTAGAGTGTACTTAACTATACTAAACTATACTTCAAAATGTTTATTCTATGCTGTGTTTATGTGTTATTTGAAGTACAATGAAAAACGTATGATTTTTACAGTGAAGAGTATCAGGAACCAGACTTTTGTACCGAAAAGAAGATTTTATTGTGCACTATATAAAGGGCACAATGTCCTTTTGTGGGGTCAAAGATGGCCTTGTCCTTAGGGACACACTATTAAAGGGAAAGGTTAATCACAACAACTATTAGAACTCTCTGAATCCTTCGAAGCTTCTTAGCAGGTTCTACTATACTTCGAAGTCACAGATCTCCGTTTTGTAATCTATAGTTTCCTGATGCTGGTTTTCTTTGCTATCAGAAATAAACCTGATGAGGATGTCCCGGTCCTACAGTATCCACACGTTTATTCTACACACAGATTTAAAAATAAATTACAGCTTGTACTGTGTATCTTTATAGAGGAAGCAGAATCTGAGTCACTTTGGACCAGCTCTATGCAGCTTAGGCAGTTGTTGATCATTTGCATTTACAGCATTGGGCTACAAGAACTCACCAAGCAAGGTGACCTCCTGCGTGATCCCATAAATGTCAATGATGGCCCAGAGAGGACACCCCACACTCAGGCCGCAGTGGAAGAGGATGGGCTCTCCCTCGTTGATGGCGTAGAAGACACGGCCGTGCCGGTCAGCCCAGAAGGCCAGCACGTTTTCCCGGATCGCCAGCCTCTCCGGCAGGGCTTTGGCCCAGTACCCCGGACGGGTCACCAGATCGGGACAAGCGTACTTCGGGATGTCGGCCGAGGCCAGCTCACCAGGGTCCAGGCTGGTGAAGCCAAACCGCAGTGCCCCGCTCCAGCCGGTGTGAACTCCAGACAGACGCAGGCGCACCTTCTCATAGAGACGCACGGGCCGCTGACTGAAGGTGATGCCGTTGCAGAAGCTGTTCTTGCGCGTGGCGCGCCGCAGCTGCGCATCCAGTCGTATGTTCTTGCCCTTGGCATGCGGATGGAAGCGCGGCGACTCCAGGCTGGCAGGCTGCTGGGCAGACGTGCGGCGCTCCACCGCCACCGCACCATGCTGCAGGGAGTAGTACTGACGGCTGGCCACCGGGCGGTGCTGCAGGCTCGCATCTGCCGGAGCAAAAAAAATGAGACGGGTCAACAGCAGTGTAGGAGAAAGGGCTTATAGTGAATATAGTTCTCAAGATTATTATCAGGACATTAAATATGAAACTCAAACCCATACTTCAACTCCTCGATTTCACAACCACATAACTCACATATTAGTTCCATAATCGTAGTTACTGAGTAATATATAATACCGTTAACAGCAGTAACTGAGTGAAAAGCCTGGAATTGTGGAGTTAAATGTTTTGTTTTTTAAGGAGAATTTGACAAGAAGCCATGGCCGCTCCTTAGAGAAAACATTGTGGAGTTTATACTAGTCTTATGACATCAATTATTTAGACACAGATCTCTTGAGAGCCTTTTCCAAACGAAACTCTTAACCAAAATACACTGCGCTGTATCTAAAAAGCTTCTTCCGCTAAACCTCTTCAGTTTGGAGGGAAAGGGGGCTTGTGGGGGGGGT
>JBBPDB010000032.1:15592878-15608280 GCA_037974465.1 Brachypetersius altus | reverse complement strand
CGATAACCGATAGTTCCGGGAATCAACTATCGGTGCCGATTAATCGGCAAAACCGATATATCGGTCGACCTCTAATAAATACACTCTCCAAATTTCTCCCTAATGAACAACATAAGGAGAGCATTTGCCTTTCACCATGAACTTGGTGCTCAAGGGCATGGAAAAGGCATTACCCCCGGAACAATAGCATACCAGTGGCGGCACTGAAATCTACGGTGATGACAGCACTGACAGATCTCCCACCAGCCAAAGCAAATATAGCTGTATCAAAGCAGACCAGATCAAGGCGGTAAAAAACGATACAATTACACTGTCGGCCATGAACAACCGCTCTCCATCTAAACTCAGGTGAGACTGGTTCTCACGCTCACCATGCAACACTGGGCGTGTCTTCATGAAGAAATGAGCATCAGGAGATCAGGACAATATTTACTGCTGCTCCACTGACACTAAAGTGGTTTTAGGTCACAATATGAATATCATGATTCATTAAAGACAACTATGATTGGAATTACATTCAAAACTGTAAGTGAAACAGTGAATAAAATATTAATTTTAGTTAATTACTACCATTTTGAGAAACTTTGAGAAGAAAAAAAAAAGTATACATTATCCATATTTAATACGCTTTTAAAAACAAAGAAGAACCTAAAGAACCTGTCAGTGGATGACTTTTAGAAAATGATTTTTTACATGAAAGCGTGAATAATATTTTATTTTATTTTTTAGAGAAACATTATGTTCTTTACACTTTTAAGAGACTCTCTCCAGGGTTTATTCTTTGGCTGGCAAAACCTTCTGCGGAACCGTTTAATCCCAAAGAGAGGATACTTAAAATGCCTTAAAGTATCATGATGTTATATTATTGCCATATGGTCCATGCTTATAGTACCATATGTACTTCCACATGCTGGAGTAAATATTGAATCCCAGCTGCCATACCTCATTAAATAATCAGTGCGTAATCGTACTTAGCTGACGTTTTTGACCTCAGAACTTTCCAGAGGATTTGCCGCAGCATTTGTCCATTGTTTTCTGAAATAGGTGTGATTTAGTGTAACTGGATTGCTGTTTATCACAAACCACTGCTAGCTGAACGCTAGCTCTAATTCGAAACCATGACGCAGCGGTCAAAAATGCCGGAACACATGTAGCATCTCCGTCCCGATGAACCA
The DNA here is from genome assembly GCA_037974465.1 of Brachypetersius altus. Classification (NCBI taxonomy): domain Eukaryota; kingdom Metazoa; phylum Chordata; class Actinopteri; order Characiformes; family Alestidae; genus Brachypetersius; species Brachypetersius altus. Next base: position 15,607,105 of record JBBPDB010000032.1, on the reverse strand, counting down.
GACAATGCCTCTCAGAGAGCGAACTGTAAACCTCCCTATGCGAAAGGCACACACATACTGTCATTAGACCATTTGCACTTCCACAAAGAAAATTAAACACATCTGTCAGGACAAGCAAAGCAAGCCGCACACTCACTTTTCGCCTTATTGAACCAACCATCTGATGTTTTTATGATCTCCATATGAACAGAACATAGATCTGGATTAGTCAAAGTGGTTTTGTGTGTAAAAATCAAAGGGATATAAAATGAAACATAGACCTTCTGAGCCTTCGTAGAAAGTCAAAATTCATTCAATTTAATACAATCAGCTTACTGCAGTAAAACTCTTCTTACAGTTTTACAAAGTTTTGGAAGTTAACAAAAGGGTTACGATCTGGAAACCCCCAGTTCCTTTTTTTTTTTTTTTTAGGATTTTTTACTGAAAGAGTCGCTGTAAAACTGTAAAACATTCATGTATGTTGCAAGCTTAAAATAAAATATACAAGAGCTTTTATGACCTGTGGTAAATGTTCCCTATGCAGGCCCCAGCAGAAACATGCATCACTGACTTCCTTTTATACTCCCATGTATGGCAGGAACTGAAGGCCTGGTGCTAGTATTCATGGGTCACCACCAGGAACTGAAGGTGTAAAAGTACAGTCAACTCACGATTCGGCTCGACAGTTGATTCGGGACTCACTACACTACATCCTCACGCTATGTATAACGAAATCCGAATAAAGTGGATGAGTGGGTTCAGTTCTGGTATAATTTAATAACTAGAGACTAGAGCTGAGGGGCTGAAATGAATGTGTTGGACTGGGGTGTGACTGGTCAAATACTCTCCATTAAATATCAGATCTGCCTACCAGCAATATTTCAGTGCATTCTTACATCCATACCAGAACACGAAGGAATATAAACTAGAAGTTTTTCCTAGATATGGCTTTTTGAGCACATCGGCATAATTAGACTTAAGCCCATTGATGGTCACAGTGCCGAGACTTCACAAAAAGATTATAATTACTGGCTTAACCACCACTTGCTTGTGTAAATGTCCTTACTTGTCAAGTAAAATGGGTCAGTAGAGATACTAATAACTTCAGCGCATGAATTACTGCCCCTGGTTTTGCTTTCAGTACTCTTTTTTGGATCCGTTATCTTCTGCTTATGTTTTCCCACAGTTTACTTTCACGCGTAATTTATCAAGGCAAGCAATGCAAAAACAGAAACTCGAAAAAGGGAAGCTTATGCTGATCTGTGCTTTTACATTTGATGCGAGGAGCAGGGTTAGATAAAACCCAGCAGACTGCAGAGATGGTGCCGGGAGACTAAAGGTCTATTTCATAAACAGAGCCAAGGTGCGAGGCATAAAACATCCGAGTCGCCTCCTCGCAAGCCGTGTGATTTAGGTACCTTTTCCGCTGCTCTGAGCACAGGCTAAGGCGAGATGAGAGCCGTGAACTGCACTTGTGAAGCAGAGCGCGCGTTCGCTCACCTTCCAAATATAGATCTGCCTGATCTGACAGCAAATCGGCACTGTAGCAGACGACGATGCTGCAGTCCACTCCTCCAGTGCCTCGCTCTGGCATGTGCACGAAAGGCCTCATGCCATCTTGTCACATTTCTACAGCAGCAAATGCTGCAGGCTCCAAAAGGCTTCATGTCAAAACCAGGCTCCAACAGCAAAGAAGACGGCCCAACGAGAAAATGCAATCCAGGGTTTAAAGGCCCGTGCCATAATGTTATGACGCAAGTAAAAAATATGCCAATTCAATTTGGTAGCAAAGCTTGACTTGATTGCTACACGTTCAAGTACTGGGCCGAAGTTTGTCGAATTATAATTACTGCATTAACTCCAAGTGTAAAATAATAACTCAACAGTGAACCAAAATACACTTCAGTACAGCACAATCTGACACTAGCAGAGAGAAGGGCGAAATATAACTGCGGGTGAAATGCAACATGAATATTTTATGCCGTTAAACATGTTCAAGTAAAATCTGCTTTTGGTCACTGCCTTGAATTTCCATAGCAACCCCTTCACAAATTTTCACAGCAATTGCACATGCGTTTCCCAAGAGTCACTCTTCACACTATATTCGTCCCAGAAAAGCAACACTATTTCCTCATAAGTGTTGTTTCATAACTGAAAGTCACAGAACTCTCACATATACTGTTTAATCAGTCTTGATGTAGCATCTTGATGCAGCACTGTTTTATAAACTGCTTACAGTGACAACCAACCCAAAGTGATACGCATCACTACTCAGGTTTATTCATCTGTTAAGAAAATGTCAAGTCATCTTACTAGGAAAAAGTGACAAAGCAGCATATAGATAGTTTCAAGGCATGCATCACTACTAGCCTCCACAAAGTTGGAGTGTAACTAGGGTTGCACTGATTTGATATGTTGATGCAAGAATCGAATGTTTTCTCACGTATACAACTGGTAATATAAACAGATAAACATGTGAAGAATACACTTTTGTAGCTGAGGCCACATATCCCTGGAATTAGGGCTTGGCAATTTGGCCTAAAATCAAAATCTTGATTAATTGAACATTTTAACTCGATTACGATTATTTTATTTATTTTTTTTATTTTTTTGCCCTCATAGTTCACTGACAAGTTTTGTATGAAGGGTGCATTACTTGATTTTAAAATAACTGAAGGAAACACACACACACTCTCTACTATCTATATTTTTAGAGGGAAAGTAATCAAAATAATCGACCTGGAACATTTTAATCGATTATAGGTTCTGAATGTCGATTTCGATTACTTTCCGATTAATCGCCCAGCCCTACCTGGAATAGTACTACAGAGCTATGTAACATTTACTTTAATCGGTGCAGTTAAATAAACACAATGCTGCCACTTCAGCCAAGTATCCCTTTAAGATTCTACTGCTATGAAATACATAAATTTCTTCAAATGGTTCAAAATAATGTCTCTAATGTCAATATATTCTAAGCAATTATCTGCCAACAACGACACAATTAAAATATCATATTAGTTACAAAACAACTACGCTTTCCTAATTATTTTCATGCTATCAGGCTAATATTAGCTCCTCAGTTTTTTATTAACTTTTAAAACTAATATATCATTAATATATCGTTTACATCATTATTTTAGGTATTTAGGTTGGAATGCTTGCCTGGTTCTTGTCTGGAATTGTGCTAAATTAACAGAGTTTGAACTTTTTAGCAGCTGTTCGACCCTCATTCTGTTACGCCCAATTAATCTCTCTTACGGTAACGTTCGCACTCTGCTTTCAGCTGCCCTGTTTACATCGTAAATGCCGAAAAAAGGCACTTTTCACGTATGACAGAGATGTGCGCGGTGCTTGTTTAACTAAACAGCTAGATTATTTAGTTTAAACCAAAGTGTGTGAGACTGTGTCCCATTCTTTCATCCTTTTTTGGGAGATTTTCATCATAATTTTAAGACAGTTTGGACAGAATGCCCTAGTTGGCAGGGCTTGCAGAGTTTTGAGGGGGAAAAAAAAAAAAAACATCTCGCAGGAGAACTTGGACAGTTCGGGCCGTTTTGCTTCCATGAAAGTTCACAAATGACGAAACTGAAACAAAGCTGATTGCTCAATAGTGCAGGGAGGAGGTGACGACAAAAGCTGTTTCTGCTACAGCAGCCAAACTACTTCATATGAAAGCAAGCGGCCAAAAACTACTTCATATGAAACCTGCTACGCTGCGGGACAAAGACCTTCTGTGTCGTGAGGAAAAGGAACTTTGTAACAGATGAACATATACATTAACGGTGTTTATTTTGATGCATTTCACTGTGTGTTGTACTTGTATGACTATGCATGAGCCAAATAAAGAATCTGGAATCTTTATTATAATGAATGATTAAGGTGATACACACAGTTTTGCAGCTGAGCTACATGTATGTTCTTTGCCTTCTTCCCAAAGGTGAAGTCCAGGGTTGCGTGTACTTCTTATCCGCAGTGAGTGACCCAGGCCTATTGCTTACACTCAGGGAATGTGACGACAGAGGCACCGGAGAGTGAGAGAGTAATCTGGCCAAGTACAGTTCACCATGGCGGCACTTTAATGTGTGCAGTGAGCTCCTCTCTGAGGACTAACGCACATGTGATGGAGTCTCGTTTATTTTTAGAGACAGCGTGCCATTGTAGAACCGTCTAATCCTTCAAACACCCCGAGGAAAAGTGCGAAAAACCATCACGGGAAGAATCTGTCCATGCATTTTCTCCACATATACAAAAAATAAATCAAATGTCCAGCTGATATTCCATTTTATGAATCGACCGTGTCCACAAAACCCCTCTGGGTTCCCCGCAGGGTGAGTAATAGGCTTTGTGTTGTAAAGAAACTGTCCCTGCACAGTGACTCAGCCACGCATTCTCGTTCCAGCCATATCAAATGCAAGTCAAAGCATTCTATCCATAACTGCTCATCAATTATCCATGAGCGAGGCCTATCACAAGACTTTTCCAAAACCAAAATCTTCAAAGCGACCATTGTGTTTCCTCGCTAATGCACATCTGCTTATCATTTTCAGTGCAACGTTGCTAGTCACGTACATGCTAAAGTCGCTTAATAGTGCTTTGTGTTTCGTGGGGAAAAAATGTTCATCATGCAAATATCAGCGGGGACTATTAAATGCAATTGCTCCATGCACAATTGATTACTGGAGGGCGGGGACAGCACACAACGAAGGGTAATGGATAGCAGTCTATAGCCGCACTCCGTTCGGGGGCATTACAACAAAGATTACATTCAGCAACGTTACAGTTCTGCACACAAACTCTGCCAATGTGGTTTAAAGACTCTGTATGCAAACTTTAGACGACTATTTTTGATCCATACATGGTTAATCATGTGAAATATTGTTGTACGTTTGTACAACAATATCACAGACGTTTATCACAGACGTAACTGAATATGTTTACATGTCTGAGACAACAGCTCTGCAGCAGATGGCACAGATCGCACAGATCTTCTGAAACGCTTTAGAGAACCTAGAGTCGCTGAGCCATGATGTAACACGTAACTCGTACACCGAACACAACACACTGCGGATGATGTCACTCTCTCAAGACGGGCTGGATGATGGAAACGCGTCCTGTGTTCCATAAACAAGAGGATGAATGACCAAAGAAAACAACATACTCAGGAGGGCGACAATAGCTGCTCTAAAAATACACGGCAAGGTAATTTAAACACTGTCATCGGCACATACCTGACAATAACTTAAATAGAGGAATGGAGAGCACAGACATGGACACGCATACACAGCTGTCACACAAAAGAACGTGGTGGAAGCTGAACATGCACAGAATTATTTTCTCTGGGTGTTTGATGCGGTGTCCAGTCCGTAGCCCAGTGGGTAGGATACTTGCCTCCAGACCAAGAGGTCACAGGTTCGAATCCTACCTCCAGCACACCACCACTGGGTCCCTGAGCAAGACCCTTAACCCCAAGTTGCTCCAGGGAGAGACTGCCCCCTGTAGGTAGGGAATGCAAGTCGCTTTGGATAAAAGCGTCTGATAAATGCCGTAAATGTAAAACAATTTCATCTATTCAGTTCTTTAATCTGTTCGCAATTAAGTTATAAAAAGAGTTTCAGCTCGGACTACTTTTCATATGAGGCGCAACGCAGAGCAGTGAAGCAGAAGCTTTCAAGGCTGTTCTGAACCTGTTTAGCTTACATACAAATAACACTAATACGGTAAATAGTTATTTATTTGTATGTTTGCGTAACTTCTCATGGAATCCCTGTGATATTACTATCATATACCTGGTTCGCAATCAGTACAGAATTTCACAAATCCAGCCAAAGGCTAAGGACACAATCTAGACGCAAACCTGTCTCCTCCTAACCAGCATTCCTCTAAAATCTTTAAAAAAACATTTATTCTAATGTTAGTGTTTTCCTAGCAGAAACATTTAATGACTTGAATACATTTGCTGGGCTGTATATCAGTGTTATATACAAAAAACAGCCGATGTGGATGATATGTGGAGGCAGCTCAGTGGGTAGGGTACTTGCCGCCACACCAAAAGGTCATGGGTTCGAGACCTTTGGATAAAAGCCTCTGATAAATGTAAATATGGACTCACTAATATAGCACATCTCAGTGCATTTATGAAAAGAACTGTTTTTACTAAAGTGTTGTACAGCACTACAGAAATCGATAGCTCTACCTACAGCTTTATAGTGTCTTCCAGCAGTACCATAGATTTTTAATGGAAAGGTGCACCTGCTCTACAACGAACACATTTCATAAGACTGGCCATCTCAGGATCTCCGCCTATTAAGACGTTCCTGAAAATGCTTCTGACAGCCAACTTTGGGTGGCCCACCCATTTCAAAGCTGGAAGAACGGTCTGTCCCTGGGGTGCCAAACAAGAAAGTAGGGCGTGACGTTCCAAATATTCTCTTGTGATCATTTAAGAAATGCACATTTCCCCCATATTATTTCCATTTCTGCCATCTGATCTGCCTGTAAGACCGCTTGGCAGGTAAGCTCACCATGAGAAAGACCACCTGAGCTGCCACGGTCATTAGTTCCTCTTCTAAGGGTACAGACAGCCTACACTGCACATAAGCAAGCTCCTATTTATAGCTGAAAAAACAGATCCCAAACCATCCTCTCCTCCTTAGAACCTCAGATAAGGAGAAGCATCAGTGAGACCAACATCAAGCTCGTCCATGATGCTCTTCGGGCTGATGTCGAGCCCACTGTTCTGCATTAAACTCGATGCTACGCTGGAGAGAGCTCTATTCATCCCACGCAGTCGTCGTCATCAGCGACAGAGTTTCGAGAAGATCGCGTCCCCAACCCTCCAGATGCCCTCAAAAAAAGAAGCTCCTTCTCTTACCTAGAAGAGGTTTGGGCGCCGTGTTTCCCATTACTGCGAGCGGTTCGCTTCCCTCGGTGGCAAGTGGATTCCGGATGCAGCTCCTCCTTGCGCTTCCATCTAGAAGCGGGTTGTCACGCAGCCCTCGTGGACGCCACGCTCCTGGAGAACCTGTAACCTCGTGTGGACGGAGCTTTCTGGTGCTCCATCGCAACGAGCACACTCATCCTAACTGCCCAGCATGCGTGCGTGTGTGGAGCTCCCCTCCACGGAGCTCGCCCTCATTGGCACACGGCCGCCCCCTCCTTTCGCCTTTCACTCCTGCTCAACTTTAAAGCAACACACAACCACACCACCCACACACACAGTGCCACTCGTCACACACCCCAATTATGAGCCTTTCTTTCTCAAAACGCAGCTCCCACCACAGTGCACAAGTGCTCAAGGCACAGAGAGCCCACAAAGCAAGGCAGAGGCTTTTTTGGCCCAATGCCTGATCTGTGCACCCAGTTCTCTGGTCATCTCAGGGTGCGTTCAGGGCTTCATCGTGTGACTGGTGTAAGGAATGAAGACAAATCTCTTGTTAATCTATCAAGTCTTCCAAGAGGAAAGCCCTAAAACCACACAGCCAAGGACAAGTCATCATGTGTGAGGGAACAAGAAGTTTTAAGCACAAAGCAAAAAGGGTTCTGCATTTTTTTTGGGAGAATTACAAAAGCCCTTATGAGGAAATCCCCCCCCGTTCCCCACCCCAGCCCCCAGCCCTATCCTTCCACAGCCTTGACCGCTGGGATCCTTGCAAGCTGTTTCCTGTCTTCTGAACCGAAACTGTCTCTGAGGAGCCCTGTCCAAACGGGCTGGGTCCGTGATTGCCGGCCGCGTGCCAACGTCTGTCCAGTCCTCCGCCAAACCGCCTGGAGGGAGGCTACACACTCACATTAAGCCCAGTATGTCACCCAGCGTGTGTGCTTGGACGCTTACACGAGAAATGCCCTTTTTCATATTTCACACGCATGGGAGAAAGTCCAGTTGCTTTGAACATGTTCCATTCCAGCTGATGTAATTGGTAGAAATATGACCTGTCTCCACTGGGGGCAAAGCAGCACAGATGAGGAAAGGACAAAATAACTGGAGGGCGCAAAACGTGTTGTTCGGTTTCCAAAGGCTGGCCTTGGAGTGGGAACCATCAGCATTGCAAATCATCGGGACGTGTTCTCTGTATGCCTTCATCACACTGCATAACTCATTAACCCTCCATCAGCAACGTGCATTCAAATCATCGGCTTTTAAATCGATATGAGGGTAAAAAGGAGCGATTTATGTGCAACATGAGGGATCGCTACAAAATTCCAAGACGCAGTTGCAGAAGCAGGCCCTCGCGGGTGGTCCCGACAAATCTGCCTCTTGACAGGGCGGCTGCAGGTTGAAAAGATTTTTGCTTACTGAGAACAATTCCTCGCCTGCCGTCACAGCAGGAAGCAGTGGCACTCCTGGCTCGCATCGGAGACATTAGGGCAGAGCAACTTCTGAACTTCTTTGACGTCCTTGTCAGGGCTCAGAAAGAAAGGACGGCCGGAGGCTGTGGGGATTTACACAGGAAACGAGCGCGAGACAGCGATTGTGGCTGCAACGCTGCGCATGGTGTAAACAAATTAACACCAGCTCTTTGTTTTGGGGTTCAAATCATATTCGCATAACAGGATAAACGAGAACCTAAGCTGTTATCAGAGAACACAGGGGGTTTTAGACACCATGGTCTGATCACAGCAGACCATGCCATCATTCTCATTTAGATGCACAGTAGACTCATCAGCGTTAAATTAACTTCAGCGGTTCTAATCCTTTTTAATGCTAAACACACTACTCATCTCACAGTCCCACGATAATGCAGATAGTGCTATGAAAACGGTCATGTTGTCCTTGAAAAGGCCCACACTTTAAGCATTTTTGTCATCAGGATCCTCTCTCCTTACAACGCGGCGACGTCTCTCCGATTTCACTGACAGGCCGGCGCTCTGGGCATGGTCATACGTGTCAGGGAAGAAGCGAATGTGACTCAGCATCAGGGCACACACGGAACAGCTCCCTCAGTCATTCTAGGACAAAATGGGCGAAGGGCACATTCATGGACGTCTTTGATGGGCAGTGGTCAGAATCCCTGTTAATACAGTCCACACGAGCGTTCCCTGCGAAGACAAATGCTTTTGTAGCAGCGGGTATTTGGCTGAAGCTCCTATAGAACAGAGCGATTTTATTTCTAATGAAGCAGTATGCTTTTCTGAGGGATGAAGCTGTCATAATGTGCAAGGAAACTTGGCCTATCATATCGAAATTGTTGCCATGCGGTGGAGTGACTGGTCCTTGGACTGCAAAGTGTTAGATTTGCACTCTTCTAATTCCCGTTCGGTTTCCAAGGCGCTGCAGAAATGCTAAGCAGATGGCCGATTGGGAGGATTGCATGTGGTTGTCTGAGCAGCAGGGAGCTTTTGTCCAAACCCCAACTCACAGATCTAATGACAAAGTGAGTCATAAGCACCCTCCAAGAGGACTTTAAACACATGTGCAAATACCTCAAGTAGAATTTATTCTCTAAATCTAATTAGAAAAAGAAATCCACGCAATATGACTTCATCCCGACTTTTTTTTTCTCTCTCTCCTTCGGTGATCTATGATTTTATAAACCGTACTTGCATGAGCTGTCGGCCGAGCGAGCGAGCGAAAGGGACCTCGTCTTTTCTAAGGGGCGATACGGAAAACTCTCTGAAGAGGTTGTCAACTGAAACAATTGGTGTCAGATGTAAACAACAGCAGAAAAACAACAGCAGTTGTGTTTTTTTACTGCATTTTTTTTTTTGTTTGAAAGAAGAAATGCTACTTAATAATAACCAGAACAAATTTTAGCCACTTGCTGTGAATGCATCTGTTAGCAAACGATCTGAGTAGCTGAAGGTCATGGGTTCGAATCCTACCTTCAGCACCACCACCGGGTTCCTGAGCAAGACCCTTAACCCCAAGTTGCTCCAGGGAGAGACTGCCCCCTGTAGGTAGCGAATGGAAGTCGCTTGGGATAAAAGCGTCTGATAAATGCCGCTAATGTAAATGTAAACAGCAGTTGCTATTTCACTGCACCAGACCAATAACGCTCGAGGCAAGCACAACATTACACCAATAAGAGTCCTTGGATGAGACTCTTGACGCTTTGTTCCCCTGCATCTAATGATTTAGTTGTAATGAATTTTGGATGACAGGGTCTGCCAAATGTATAAATGTAAGTAATGACAGAGTTGGCTTCTTAGGCTTTTGCAGTGAAGAAAAATCTTCCATTTGCCCTAAATGAAGATGAGACCACATAATAAGGAGAAGAGATCTCACTGGTGCGGTTACTTTTCTGACGTTAGTAACATGGCTGGTCCTGCCAACAGGTCTCAGAATAGGGTTTGTGTCTTTAACAGATGTGGACCACTGGCCTCATTTCCCCCAGCTGTGCTATTGTGCTTGCATTCTCTGGCAGGACGAACGGATACTCAGCTACCTAAGTATAAGGAAATGCATACTGCCACGTAAAAAGAGAACAACAAACTCGTTCCTCCTATGTGTGAAAGGTAACACGTATTGAGCCGGACGTGGAACAATTAGTTAATCTCAATGCATTTTAATTCTGCTGATAAAGAAAACATTCGTCATTGGTACGCACTTACACATACGCGTGGGTGTGGCTGGCTGGACGTATGATATCAGAACAGGATAGTAGGTCCTGTGTCCACCATTGTCTGAAGAAATAACAGCCCGTGGTCCATCTTTATTTCTCGTCACTCATAATTAGAAAATGTTCAAGGAACATTTGTGTCTTAGCATTTATATCCCCACAGCACTGGGGAATACATTAATCTGTTACGTTCAAAGTGAAAAACCGCGTTGTTGTGTTTTGATAAAAATGAAAATGCCTATTTTTATAGTGTAAACCCTAAATATGCTCCCAGAACACTTTAATTTCATGTTAAACTCAGTTTATTGCATTACCCTTAAATAAAATGCAAATGTAGATAAATAATCCGAATCAGAAACCTTTATTGCTTCATAAAACGGTTAGCGTTAGCAGCTTGCAAAGACTCGTACACAAAAGGAAGGTTGAAATAACTCTCTCTACCCACATGTTTAGACAGTAATTACTAATGCTAAATAAACTGAGATAACTGTTAAAAATTGGGTGGGGGGGGTTAAAACAAGGACAAGACACAGAGCAGTCATGCTACATGCTGCGGCAGCTTCTTCTTTTTCTTCTGTTTGGTGCAGTTGACAGCTTTTCAATGTATACAGTTCGGTTCTCAGAAAAATCTGCGTTAGATCCGTGTAAAACTAAGGGGTTACTGTACATGGAAATACATTAAAATATCCAAAAGTATCCAAGCACCTCCTCAAATTCAGCTACTTTAAGGTGCACCAATTGCTGACCAAAGTGTTCAATTGTGCACACACACACACACACACACACACACACACACACACACACACACACACACACTATAATCTTCAAATGAATGCCACACTCTGGAGCAGCTGCACATAAGTTTAAGGCAGGGATGTCTGTGAAGGTTTAGCGCAGTGGAAGAGCATCTCCCTGCTAGAAAACCTTCCAATATCTTTAGGATGTGTTTGTACGAATCATTCATCACCAGGACCTGACCTCACTAACGCTCTTGCGACTAAACGCAATATTTCAACATCTACAGTAAAGTTTTCCAAGAAAAGTAGAAGTTGTTACAGCAATAAATAAATGGTGACAAACTTTCTGTCCATACCTTTGTTTTCAGAAGAAACCATTAGAAACATGCTGCATAAATCAGTGTGAAAAACGCTGATCACTGCTAAACTTGTCAGCAAGGTACAAAGTGCATATAAGTGACGTGTTTGTAGTAGAAAGCAGATGTCTGGAATCGATGTCCAAGTCTTGTCTTCTTTGCATGAACAAACACAAAAAATATGTTCTCCCAAGCTGGGGCTGGTGCCTCAGAAGCATGCGCCCAGAATAGCCATGCAAGCCCAGTAATACCTGCAGGGCCGTGGCATGCTAACACCATGTCAGCAAAATAAGGGAAAAAATGAGTCGTGGAAAAAAAAAAAAGGCTAATAACAGGATAAAATAAAATAAAATTGAGCAAATGAATGAATTTCTGAGGAGGTGGCAGTAAGGTAGGACTGGTCATGAGTGTTGCTTGCAGCATTCAGGTCAGGAACGTCCCCATGTGGCTCGAAAAACAGCGCGCTTTGAAAGCTGAGCCAAGGTGCTTACAAAGATGTGCAGATATGCCATCATTAAACCATAATTAATCTAAAGTACAGTGTTGTGGCGAGGCGGTTCGAGTGGTAAATATCAACCGAGGAATCTGCGTTTTTAATGAAAAGGCTTATTTTAGCCACATCACATCATTAAAAGTTTACAGCACAATTCAGGAAATAGCCCTGAGAGCATTTTGAGGCAACGTGATCCCTGCATCACTGCTCTGCTCTTAAAATGTGACCCCTAAATGGTATCTGGTATGGGGTGAAAATCCAAAATCCTGTTATGCCAGTGGTTAGGAACAGGTCTGCTGGAGTTCTTTGGATTTCTTGTGGTTAACCATTTTTTGCTACCATTTTCCTTCTCCTAGCCGTAGCTGCTTGTAATTGAGTCGTTTTCCCAATCGATGCATTGTTCCCTAAACCATGGGAGCAATTTAACTGTATGAAACATATAATAACAGCAGGTTTTGAGCACGCCTCACAATGCCAAGACAAGGTACAGAAGGTCAGTGGGACCTTTCACATCTTGCTGTGCTAATAACAACCTGGAACTTAACACCGCAACAACAGTGCAAATTATAACTCAGTTCTGCAAACAACCCCCCCCCACACACACACACAATATACAACATAAATGCACCTTGTCAAATATTATTCATACTAACATTAAACTAATGCTAAGCTTCTTTTCTGATACCAATATCAAGCAGATGCTGTTACCAGACCGATTTATTTTTACTTTTCTGATGCCGATATAAAGACCTTGTGTATCAGCTGATACCAAAAACCACATTTTAATAACTATCAACCCCCCCAACCCCCCATACTGTTGGAGGAGATTTTACGAAATGTTATATATTCAATCTATATCATAAAATAACATTAAATGATTAATCTGCTTTCATTAGATCGATAAAAAAAATGATTTTTCAATGCAGTTTACATTCTTTTCATATGTCTGAATACACAACCTTGAGTTCATGAAATCCCAACCAATCCTGACTGTGTTTAATGAACAGATGACTCACTGCTCAATGCACCGTTCACACAAATCACAAAAGTCATTGACACTGCTTGACAATTGAATTTAACGACTCACCAATTTGGACTCCGGGCCTATATTTAAATCTTCTTATTGCCCTAACATTTAGGGTTAAGTGCCTCAGAGGCTGTCGAGAATGGACTTGTCATGCTGTGTGAGGTTTCTGCAGAGTAGAGCAGCACATAAACAACCACCAAATATTGGGAACCTTGACACCAACACTTAACCTTTTTCACAAAGCCCTACGGTCAAAAGGGGTCAAATACCTCCAGACCACAGGAAAAACTAGATTTCCACTGCTATTATTAACTACTGTCTACCATCGGAAAACGGGAAAGGGCACCAGTGTAATGCCTTCTGACTAGAGCAGTGACTTTCCGCTGAATGGAAAGAAGGTTCGCGTACTGCGTGTGCTGGGAGAACATGAGCAAGACCTACCTTCTAGCGAGGGTGAAGTGATTACGTAATGCACTGACTGATGAAAACTGTCAGTAGGATTGCAGGGCTGTCAGTTAGTATAGATGATATGTGCGGTGAACCCTAACCTACAGACCCTGGACACGAATATCTTTTTTTATGTAACTGTTCATTTATTTCACAACAGCAAAGTAAACGTTCTTCTGGAAGAATTGAAAAATGGATTCACAGAACAAAGCCCATATTTCGGCGTAACGTAAATGACGTAAAACAAAGAAGTCCTGAAAGTAAAAAAAAGACAAAGCAAATGGGGCCTAAATGTTACACATGGACATTTATTTATTGAGGAAAATAAACACAAGTATCTGATATGTGCCTTAATAACAGCAACTAAGCATTTCTCATATTCAGTAGGGATGCACCGATCGATCGGACGATTTTTGGCCTGATCGGTGATCGGCCAATCACTCACAGGTATTGCTGATTTCAAACCGATCTTTTTTTGGGGGGGATTTTATTTATTTGTTTATGTATTACATTTTATTGATTTAAATTTGTAAAGAAAATTTGTTATGAATTTGTTATCTTTATATTAAAGAAAATTAGATTTTTGTTTGTATTTGCTGTAGAGTTGCCACTATCATATGTCACTATTA
>JBBPDB010000032.1:15454039-15464731 GCA_037974465.1 Brachypetersius altus | reverse complement strand
CACTGGGTCCCTGAGCAAGACCCTTAAACCCAAGTTGCTCCAGGGAGAGACTGCCCCATGTAGGTAGGGAAAGGAAGTCGCTTTGGATAAAAGCGTCTGATAAATGCTGTAAATGTACGTTTACTATCATTTAAATAACGTTTACATTCATTTAAGATCTTTACGATTTTTTTCAACAACGTCCAATGGTTCAAATGTTAAATGCTCTGTTGAAGTAAATTCTTTAATAAAAATAAAAAAAAACATGTTGAAATGGAAGTATTTTATTTTTTATGCATAGACTAATCAGAGTCTGGAGTCTCTGTTACCAGCAAATCCAAAAAAGAAAAACATTAACACTATAAAGGCTAAGCTTTTACTCACTTATCGCATGTGACATCGCCATGGCAACACTCAACAACATTATCGCATGTTTTCCTGATATCGTGCAGCCCCTAATATGTATATATTCATTTATTATGTGGGGGTCATGTTTGCTTAGGTCTACCAGAGGGCTTTACTGTAAGATTTACAAGCTTTAAAGTGCTGCTTCATGCTTTGGATGTGTTTTTTGGGGAATAGCATTTTCCTATAATGTTGGGTCTTTTAGGGAAATTCCAGCTTTCTCTTTCTATTCCTGCAACATGTTGCTTTAGTCCACATTAAGCACAGTGTTACCTTTCAGACTGATCTGCTAACCAAATGTAATCAGTGCCTCAGGTAATGTTCTTTTATCTTCCATGCTCCAATACACTTTGACTCTGATTGCTGCGTGCCGTGGTTTGCTGCCTTTAAAGGTCCCTGAAATTCACTGGAGAAATCATTAATCAGTGGTTGTTTGCTGGGTGTGGCCATTTACACGCATCACTACTTCAGAGCCGTTTCACCAAGCTGTTGTTCTTTTCTGTTACAAGACTGACACCCCAACAACAAATCGCTTTATGTTTACTTTACACACTTGTTGAGACTTTCCCACATGGTTTCTGACCCCATATGACCGACTGTTTTCATTGTGCATAAATACAGGCAAAATTAACCACGTTTTCAAGTCTGTTTAACTTGTTTGAAGGGTGTGTGAGTATTTAGGTGTATCGTTTGCTGACCGCTGAGATGCAAACTTCCATGATATTAAGCTATAGAAGTGTCAAAGCTCCACTCCAGCATTACACAAGACACCAAACACCTCTTAGCTGATTGACTGCGTTTGAGGCGAAAGGGAGGCTGTATAGAAAAGATTTTGCAGCAAACAAAAAAAAGTTTTCAGTTGCAGGCCAAGCTAGTAAAATGCTAACAGCTTGTGCATTCAGATATTTAATCATGCAAGAACAACAGCGTTATCATCAGGGGTCAGGTATTTCTGCCGCCACTTGTTCGGCACCCAGTCGACTCGGTCCTTCCTGATGTGGGTTCCAATGTTGTTGCAGAGGCCTCAGCTGAGGCGGCTCATATCATTTCAGCCATGAGTGAAGTGCAGTCTGTGCCCGCGCCAGGCACCGGACACGAACCAGCGGCTGCCGAGTCCGAAGCCCAGAAACCTCCACCCTCCCAGCCAGCGGCAGGTCAGAGCCGCACCGCGGGGCCTAGTGCTCCTGCCCTTCAGCAACTGATCCAGGACCAGTGAGCTGGCTCAAACGCCTTCCGTGCTGAGACGGGAGCTGCTCCTGGATCAGTTGAACAGGCACATAGCACTGATGCCTGCCTCACCACGTGTGTTTGAGATTCTTCATCCTTCCATTGAGTCTTCTGTCTCTCCGGCTTTAGCACCATTGTGTTTTTGTCTAACTTGTTACTAACCCACTCACTCCTTCTTCCCTTCGCATGACCAGCACACAGTTATTTTCATTCTCATGTCTAAAACCCCTACTAATCCGCATGGTGAACTCGGCTTTATTCATTCTTAATGCTTAAAACGTTCACGACCATTTTTGGCCTGTTTGTTTGTTGCTCGTTGTTTTTGTTTGTTTTTTGTTTTGTCATTTGTTTATTTGTGTATTTATTTATTTGGCTTGCCCCAGGGTGGGGCTGTTTGGGCCACGAGTCCGTTAGCATGTGGTCATACCTGTAATCAGAGTGTTCTGTTTGTGACTGTAGCGGAAGATTGCCACGAGTGTGCTCCCAACGAATCTGCCCTGAAAGAGCGACCTGTGGAGGAGGTGGCGGCCCGCTTAGCACAGCAGGACCAGGCAGAACAGGACATTCTGGCTGGTACGGATCCAAGACGCTTGCACACGCACTCGTGTCATGTGTCTACAGTACAGAGTGACTTTGTTTAGCCTTCTTTGATTCAGTGAAACCAAATACTCGCTATACAAGCACTATGATGACTATAATATGTATTCAGTATATGGCTTCAGAGGGTGCATTCATTTGCACTAAGTTTATATTTATAACAGACTGGATGTATAGTATTGTGCAAAAGCAACCTGTAAAAATAATATATTTAAAAACATTTAGGTACTTTATGGAGTAAATATTGATTTTATGTACAGAATATCAGTGTGTTACTTGCAGAAGCCCAGTTTTGCTCAGTGAGTACTGAAGGAATTTCACAAATCCTGCCAATGGCTTGAGGCATCAAAGAGAAATCTGGAAACGTTAGCTTTGCTAGCAGAGACACATAGTCTCACACTAAGAAAAATGGCTTTAAACAATATGCATAGGTGCCCTAAGACTTTACCCAGCGCTGTAGTCATCTGTGGGTGTTTGAAAGGCTGTTTGTTTGTGTGTCTACCCGTGTTCAGCTTTGTCAGCCAACCTGGAGGACGCTCTGGGGTTGTCAGCCAAGCTCACCCTGCAGGCCATTGGAGCACAGGAAGTAGCCCTCGCCGCCATCGGCAAGCACTCACGGAAACTTAGAGAGGCCATGGACTCAGAGGTAAGTCCGTCTTCTGTGTCTCCATCATGGTCTGTATTGCTCTTCTTCTCACTCTTGTTTAGAAATTTGACGGTCACTTGGTGTTTACATCCAGGATCCTCCAGATAAGAAGTCGGCTCAGTGGCGGGAGCTGGAGGACGCGCTGAGTGAACGAAGCCGTGCAGTGGACCAGGCCGGACAGGCTCTTCTCCAAGCCAAGTAAGACCAAGAAATGGATGTTTGAAGGATTATTTAATTATTTAATGGTAAAGAAAAGCCAGCGGAGCACAGTTGACATTATAGACCCAAGTTTGTTGCAGACCTGCTAACATTAAAGCCAGATTAGTTCCTTTATTACTGGCAAAGACCAGAGACAGAATATTCGAACTGTGGCAGTATGAATTCTTACTGTTTGTTTTTTGTTTCCGTTGCGTCTGTGCAATTAGAGGACAGCTTGAGAAGCTTAGAGCTGAGATTAACAGTGCCAAGCAGTCCAGTATCGAAACTGCCCGACCCCAAATCCTGGCTGCAGAGGAAAACTTGCACAGTATGATCGTGGACCTGGACAAAGTGGTAACCAAAGTAAGTACTATAATCAGACTCAGTAATACGCTTAAAAGGTGAAAAATCCAATTAGATGGCTGGCAGAGTCTCTAATCCATTAGCTTTAGCACAGTACACACTAATCACATTATCTGGTGCCTGCTAGAGGAGTTTTTTTTTTTTTTTTTTTAAAGGTATTTAAAGCTATGTATTGGACCGGAGAAGTGTCCTTTTACCCAAGACCACGGCTGCTTGAGTGGTACTGTAAGCTGTAACTGAACACTGTCCTCATCTGCATTCCAGGTGCAGTCAGCCCAGTCCGAGGCAAAGATCGTTTCTCAGTACAGTGAGCTGGTGAACGAGGCCAAGGCTCAGTTTCAGAGAGAGCTGAGTAGCATCACTCCTGAAGTCCAAGCAAACTGGAAGGGTCTCAGTAAGCATTCTTTCTTTATCAATTTGGGGGATATTTGGAGCTCCTAAGTGCAGCAACCAGTCATTGGGGAGATCTCAGTTTGAAGTCTTGGTGATGCCATGGCTGTCTGCTAGCCATCACTGGATACATCTTTGAATCGGGTGGAATTGGACCGGACTCAATTGCAGGAAACAGAGAGAGAAATCCCAAAAGACAACACTTCTCAAATCCCAAATGACCCAAAATCCCAAATTTTTTCGATTTTTCGTAATTGAACAGAAATAGAAAGCTTTTTTGATCTTGCAGGGTCTCTCTTTTTTTTTTAACCAAAACAACTAACAAAAATCCTTCCTTGGGAATGGTGTTATTGTGAAGGTCAGGTTTTGACTGGCAGCCGGGTGGATAGTGTTTCTCTAGAATATCATGTCTTCAGGTTTTTTATTGTTCAGTTTTATCACCGACTTTCTCTAGTTGGTTGTTGATGAGACTAAAGATTTCAATTTGTTATTCAATGGGTAAAAGGGTTGAAGAAAAGGGTTTATTTGCATGGTTTCATTAAGACCTGTAAGAGATCTGCAGGATTTGGATAAGCTTGGATAATGTGCTAAGCTTTGGATTGAGACTTGGTTAGTTTTTAGGGTGGAGTGTCCTGAATGTGAAGGAGAATTCTTTAGAACCAAATGTCTCTCTGAGTCAGTCGGGAATGTAGACATACTTTGTATGTGTGAAAGGTTAAAAGAGAATTTAATTTCCATGTTCAGCTTAGCTTTGCTGACCTGCTGACAAACCTCCTGATATCCGAGCAGTTTGCATTCAGAGCGGTGGCTTTCCAACTTTCAAGCATTCATGAACTTGTAGCTCATTAGTAATCCTCTCCACATCTCTCTCTCCAGCCGGGAAGCTTAGTGCGGATGACCTGAACTCCCTAATCGCTCACGCCCACCGCCGCATCGACCAGCTGAACCGCGAACTGGCTGAGCAGCGAGTGCGGGAGCAAATCCGCATCGAGGCGGCACTGGAGCAGCAGACGCAGGAGCATCAGAGAGCGCAGGACCAGGCCGTCGCTACGGCTATCCAACACAACCATGAGGAGTTGAGACTCGAGCAGGAAAAGAAAGTAGGGCTATGAATAAAAAATATACGATAAAATTAAAGTGAATCTGTGACCTGGTGGAGTATTTCGTGATCCTCTGAATGATTTGCTGTTCAGAAATTCTTTGGGCCTGTGTGCCATGAAACATAATGAACCGGGAAGAGCAGCTGATACTTCAGTGGCTGCTATTTTAAAAAGGTATTTAAATAATGTAAAAAAAAATAACAGAAGTCATGTGTTACACTGAGACACTGCCGATATAGTTAATAAAAATAAGAACGCGAGTCCACAGCCAGTAGGGAGTTATTTTTAGATTGTAGACTTAAGGATGTCTACTGCTTTACTCCCTGTGTGTCTCAGATGCAGGAGGTTCGGGAGGTGATGGAGGCAGAGATGAGGACTCAGCTGCGCAGGCAGGCGGCTGCACACACCGACCACCTGCGGGATGTGCTGAAGGTGCAGGAGCAGGAGCTGCGGGAGGAGGCGCAGGAGGTGAGGAACACACCGCGTCGTTCTGTCACGTACACGTTATTTGTGAAGTGAAGATACATTTAATACCATCAACGTAAGGTTTCACTGCTAATGGTTTGTATTCGAGGGGTGTCCTAATGAATTTCAATCCCAGGAGTGAATAGTTTAATCCAAGCACATCTGAGTAATTTCGTTTTTGGTTTGAGAGATCTCCCATCAAATCACTGCACTTACCACTACTGTGTCTGGAAAAGTCTCTATTAGTGAAAAATGATCACAGCATAACATCCTGTTGGGTAATCAGGAATTGTAAGCCATTGTAAGTCTCAAACTGCCATCTTGTGTAGATCCTGAGCAGTAAGACGATGGAGCAGGAGACAGAGTACCGCCGCCTGGCCCAGGAGCAGCTGGACGCCTTCACGCTGGACATGAACTCTGCCTACGCAAGGCTCAAGGGCATCGAGGAGGCCATAGACAGTGAGTTTGCAGCCTGATGGCACGTTTGTTTTATTTCACGCTGCTTTTTGATCAAAGGCTCAAAAGCCTTCATCAAAGGCTGTTGTGGGATTACTTCTGAAAGTCATGATTGACTTATAAATAGTCCCGATTGTGCTGTCCCCTCTCAGGTCATGTCGTGGCTGAGGAAGAGGCCCGCAAGGCCCACCAGCTGTGGTTATCTGTCGAGGCACTGAATTACACTCTGAGGACAGCAGGCGCCGATTTGCCCACTGAGCCTCTAGATGGCGCCGTTCAAGCCATTAAGGAGAGCTGCGTAGACAACGAGTTCGCCCAGGCTCTAGCTACGGCGCTGCCTGAAGAATCGCTGACTCGTGGGGTGTACAGCGAGGCGTCCCTGCGAGCGCGGTTCTATGGCATCCGCCGGCTGGCGCGGCGCGTGGCGCTGATCGATGAGACGCGTAACAGCCTGTACCAGTACTTCCTGTCCTACTTACAGTCCGTCCTCCTCTTCGAGAAGGAACAGGAGGCGCCGCCTACCAAGCTGGCCACCCACGACCTCGACACCTTCAAGCTGCTCGCCTACGCCACCTACAGCATTGAGCACGGTGACCTGGAACTCGCCGCCAAGTTCATCAACCAGCTGCGCGGAGAGTCACGCCGCGTAGCTCAGGACTGGCTCAAAGAAGCCCGACTCACCCTAGAAACCAAACAGGTGGTCAGCCTTCTGTCGGCATACGCCAACGCAGTGGGTTTAGGCACCACCCAGGCTTCTTAATCACCCCACACTGACAAAGAGTTGTAAAAATATGAGGATTTCTGCCTGTCTGCTACTAACAGCAACCTGCCGTTCCTCAGATTAATTTATACATAATGTGGCACACCAGCCAAGGTGGTTTTGTTTTGGGTTTTGTTTTGTTCAAAGCACTTTTTTGCAAAAAGGCTTAAATAATTCATCAGTGGCCTACCAACCAGAACAGTGTGCTGAATGCCCACATGTACCTCATGCAAATCTCTAAGGTAACTGTAGGCAATGGCACTTAAATGGATCTTCAATGCAAACACACAACCCCCATCTCCACTGTTTAATTTTGGGTGTGCACTTAGCAGACGAGGCTTTTTGGCTCAGTACTGCTTTCGGTAGCCCGTCCTAAAAGCAGTCTGTTCACGTCTCCAGTTTAACTCATGTAACGCTTCAGGTTCAGTACACTGGTTGTGTATAGAGGATAACCAAATCCACTGTCATGATTTAAACCTCCCCCCTCAATACTGAATATCAATAAATAATGGATGTCGAGTCATTTCTTTTTTCATTCGTTTTCATTTAACAATGATTTTTTGAAAATAACTTTAGATATTCTGACACGACTGGCTTTGTTTCTAAATCCATTACCTATGCTACCCTGCCTACATAATTCAGACGTCGTAATTGTCTATGGACTTCTCATCATAGCTTCAGGAAAGATCGACTTAGAAGTTCTAACTGAATAATAAAGCATAGGATATAGTTTTAATTGATGCTAGTCATTAAGTTCATGTGGGGAATGACTTCTTGTTCACAGATTAAATGAAGATTTAGTCCAGTCACAGAAGAAATTGATTTATTTTTAAATACACATTTGTCAAATGATGCACAATACATTTTTAATCGCTCATAGCGGTGGAGGACTCCAGATCTGATAACGCATTCCTGATGGGAGGGAAATGGAGAAAGATGACATCAGATTTCATTCATTATATTGCATGTGTTCAGATAGGATTTGGATCGACTGATGAAAAGCCCACCTCTGCTCCTCAGTTAATTCAAACTCCTGCTGCACTCTCTCCAGCAGACTTGGGGCGACTGGCAGGCAAAAGCCGGCAGCAAGCTGGACCAGCTCCACGGCCATTTGAGGATTGTTGCTTGCCTTTATTGATACTAAGAACTGATTCAAAAGGCTGTCGCTGTGAATAGGGACACGGTTTTTTTTTTTTCAGTTCGAGACAAACAATATCCGAAAGCTTTAACCTGAAAATCAACAACAGGTTCATCCTCTCAGAGCCGTACTTACGATGGAACTCTGCTTGAGAGTTTGAAGATCTTCAGCATATCCCTAAAATGAAAAGAGAAAAAGAATTTAGTGACTCTTCGGAGCTGTATCAGACCATCAGAGTTTGTGTACTTTATATTGTTTCTCTCTGACTCACCAGGCCTGCGTTGTCCTTTCAGCTGCCAGCAGGATTGAGGTGATGCTGTTGAGAGAGCTGGCGGACCAAACCAGCTGCCCTCGCTGCTCAGTCTGCGTATACACAGCCTTTACATCAAGGGCGCAGTCCGCAAACGACTGCTGCACCTGTGCGATACAGAAGGCCGAGTCACTGCCTACGAAGTTTAATCCAAGTCTTAGACTGGTCATGTTTAAAAAACGTGATTTAAATAGGAATGTCCCGTCTCGTCCCCCCAGACCCCCATTCTACCAGTTCAGTTTGGTGTAAGACCTCAAATAACAGGTGAGCTCTTGCTTTGTTGAAGTAAAAAACACCCAGTCAGCCTCAACTCGGAGGTAAAATACTGAGTATATGTGACATTTTAGATAAGATAACCCTTTATTAGTCCCACAAGTGTGAAATTTGCATTGTAGACCGAACAAACAACGTAAGAGCAGCATAGCCATAGCCAAATCTTTACAACAGTAGTATAATATAAAAACACATACACAAGTATACAATTAGTACAAAAATATAGCAGTTTGTGTGAATATGAACACAGCGGGCGTGTTCTGCTGCTGTTTCTGTGGGGGTTGTACCTCTGGGCTTTGTTTCTCCCGGGCCATCAGGGAAAGCACCTCCTCCACCAGCTCTACCTTGTTGCTATGGCCCAGCTGCTTGATATCTAATAAACAATACAGAGAGAAAAAGCCTGAACCAGCCGCATAACAGTAAAGGTTAACAATGACACAGATGCGTCCGTTAAAAAAAAAACTGGAAGATATTATACTTTTTCCTGCTAAGAAGTTGGAATAAAAACATTCATACAAAAATATCTAATCTACACAATTCTCTTAATCCCGAACGCAGACAGGACCTGCTTTCTGAGGTTCGCTTCCTTATGTTTAGACTGGAGCTAAGAGGCGAATGCAGTATAATTAACCGTCACAGAAATTCCTATAGCAATGTAAGATAAACTGGCAACAATGTCATGCAGCTAAAACGGCACATCTGTCCAAAAGAGAGCACCTCATCTAACGTAGAGAAAAAAACAGTCATTTCTTTATTGCTGAAGAATAGCCCACCTTTCCATATCTGAGGAATGAGTTCTAATCTGCTGTCCGTGTCAAGAGCCTGAAGCAAATCTCTCATTCCTTGAGAATTTGGGTAGTACAGCTGCAATCAAGAACATCATGAACAGTGAAAACATGTTTGCGATATAAGCAGCGCTTTAACTGAAATGACCCTTCTGTACTTACTGAGGGAACGAGCTCTTTGTACCAGTTCAGCACCACATCGACGTGCTCCATCATACATATCAGGCTGAAGAATCGCCCACTGGAACAGTGAGATTTGCTTAAAGTCTCATTCCACTGAACACAATAACTTTTAATTTATTTATTAAATCACAAAATGGACAGGCTCCTAAAACCTGGCCAAATGGCGGCCCCTAGTGGACATGAAAATAACTACACTCAAAATAGGCGATTTTTTTCCTGAAGAAAGCATTAAACGCCTGAAAGCGCTTTCACCACAGGAGTTCATCAAGAGTCTCAGCTCATGTTAATATTACTGAGCCAGTTTCTGTGCAGACCGTTGCTGAACGTCTCGTTCCACTGAACACATAACGGATCTCTAATATAAAAAGATTTATTCGTGTAAGTCGAATGCCGATGTTTTTACTAGGACAAAACTTCCAAAGAGTCTACTCACTAGTACATGCTCCGGAAGTAGGAATCTCCCAGCAGCTTCCAGTTCTCTTCTACTTGAACCAGGCTGTGCACTCGGTAACCCTGTTCTAAATCCTTAGTGTACAGACACTGTAGAGGCAAAGGAGACCAACAGGATCTCAGCACAACATGGAGCAGGTCAGGAGGTCAAATTACAATACAACAGTTTTTTACTTAATTTACTTACAATTCTCATGGCATCCTTAAAGAAGTTAACTGCAAAACAAGACATTATATTACATCCACAATGAAGCAGATTGCCATTTACCTGACAGCTGTAATATGATCTAAACACAAAGTACAGAAAAGAATGAGTATCTCATGAACAAAGTGCTTTGGTCAGACCATCTTCCGGGTCCTGGGCAGTGAAGCTCCTTCCTGATATCTCGTTCATCACATCCCCGAGAACCTCCGGCTGCATTTGAGCCGACATGGCTGTAGAGCAGAAAAAGGTTCAATAATACCCCTTCCTCGGAGAAGCGGACTGAACTTATTTTCCATCATTTCAGACCCTGATCATTTTTTGTTTATTCTTAAATTTTTAACGTTTGTTTTTAGGACGAATGTAAATTGTGCCCAAGCATAAATTCATGAACAAATTTAGGATTTTAGTGACAAAAAAAATAAAATAATTGTGGTTCACTTATGTTATTGCTTTATTCTTATAACTGTGTGAGTTAAAGGTGCACTCCAGTAGCAAACACCATTGCATTTTATTAAATCATTAAATGGACATGCTCCTAAAACCTGGAGAAATGGCGGCCCCTTGTGGACATGACGATAGTTACAGTCAAATAAGCGATTTTCCTGAAGAAAGCATTAAAGTGAGTGAAAGTGACCATTTGTCATATGTGAACACACCACAGCACACAGTGTGAGCAGCACGAAATACTTCCTCTACATTTAACCCATTCACCAAGTGAAGCAGGGGGCAGCAGGAACACGGCGCCGGGGAGCAGTGTGTGGG
>JBBPDB010000032.1:15419428-15431107 GCA_037974465.1 Brachypetersius altus | reverse complement strand
GGTTGCCACGGTAATTTGACCGGCCGCTGTCAATTTGGCAATAGTGACTCAAGTGATTCGCAGATCCGGATCACTTTCATGAGTGACTCAGAGAGAGTCGGATCCGAAAAAGTATCCGAGTATCCCAGCTCTATGCTTGGCTGCTTTATGTAAGAGTAGCTGAAAGAAGAGAGTCTGGTGCCAAACTCATAACAAAATAAAGCAATTTGTTAAAGAGCCAATTGACAGAGACAGATCACTGCCCTAATCGTCTGAGTCTCAATAGTTTTCAGGTCATCAGATGTTAGGCCGGGAAAATACCTATTCACAGCAGTGAGGGACATCAACCTTAGTAGCAAACTCAGTGCTTGTTTTCCAACTAAGCTGTAAGATTGTTTTTTTTACAGGTCAAAAAGATTAAAAAATGGAGCTGCAAGATGTGTGGAGAAAAACAGTCTCTCATAAAGGTAGGAAAGTAACCCTTTATATTGATTTGAAGTACATTTCGTTCATGTTTCCATAGTTTTGCTTTTGACTTCTTGCAGGAATACGGGAGAGGATCGGGTGCCGACTGTCGGCGCCATGTTCAGAAGTTGAATTCCTTGCGAGGAGAACTGCTGGAGGTAGAGCAGGAAAGAACCTGGGCGCAGTGGTAAGGGAATCATTTGATAACACACTGTTTTGGATTTATAGTGAAGGTATAATTTCCAAAACACTAACAAAACTGCATAGATTACAATAAGATCCTAAAATATGGTCTATGTTTATAACTCGTATTTTGTAATGTTGAAATTTCTGCCAGTCTGACTCCCCCCCCCCCCCCTCTTTTAAAGGGAAAATGAGGAGTGTGGAAATGAGGATGACTTTGGTGAGGAAGAACAAAACTGTGAGCAACAGGTATTGGCTTGTGGTTCTTTTTTCAGATCTTTTTTTAAAGATGGCAGCCCAGGTCTCAATCTCATCATCACCCTTCAGGGCCAGGTGCAGGCTGTAAGCCGTTGGCGCAAATATGTGGGTCAGACAGATGACGGGCTGAGAGATGAAGAACGAGAGGAAGATGAAGACAATATTTACACAGAGAGAGCGAGGTTTAGAAGTTGTGGTAAAATCAGGTCAGTCCAGTGGTCTTTAATGCACAGCACATTTACCAAAAGGCAATTGCAAAACGGTCCATCTCTGCACTTAGCAGCCTTCTCTCGGGAACAGTGTTCGCACAATGTGCATCAGCTTATTGTTCGGTCTGGAAACGAGTCAAATCTCTTTCAGGTGAAGCTGTTTCAGTGTTAATGTTCATCTTAATTTCCAGCAAAAAGAGGAAGAAAAGCTTTGCTTTAAAAGCTGCTTTAAACACTTTTGATGAGGATGAGGACGCTGGCACTGATGCTGCTCACTGGAGGCCCAAGAAACCATTTCAGGTAAATATCTTATTTGACATTTACACTAGAGATTTCACTCTCTTTTAAATTGTTCAATAATATTATGACTGAAACTGAATGTCAGTGCAGAAATATCACAAAAACTGAGTGTAGATGTGAATAAGTGGTGTGTCCTTTTGAAAGAGAATACAGTAATTGCCCGCCTTTCGCAGGGGTTGCGTTCCAAGAGCACCCGCATATAGCAAAATATTGCGATGCTGTGTTATGGTTTTTCAAAAAAAGCCTAAAAATGCCTATTTTTATACTGTAAACCCTAAACATGCCCCCAGATCTGCTCCCAGAACACTTGATTTTCATTTAAAACTCTTTATTGCTTAAAAAAAAAATTGCATTAACGTTGGTCTGTACTAAACAGTACTATGTTTTAACAGCTTTTGTGGGGGTGGGAGCAGTTAATATGACACACTGGACATCGATAAACTCCCCTTGTAGGCCCATGACCAAACTACTGGTGCTGGCGAATTGGTGTGGGGGGGAATTCTTTCTAAAATGAACATTAAACTAAATTGCTTATTATTTCAGGCACACCAGAGCGGCAGCTCATCCAGAGCGGCGGAGCATTCCTCCAAAGTGTCTCCATTTACGAACCCAAGCCCAAAACCATCAGCAGTTTGTACTTCCCCTTCTGCGTCAGCGAGGTCTAAACATGAAGTGCACACTGATACGAATGCTGTGGGTGAATGCACTGGAGCAAATGAGCCACTTTCTTACAATCACCGTTCTTTAGTGCCTGCCACAAAATCCAAGACTGCAGCTTCCTTTTGTCAGAAGTCCACCAGAGCTGAAGGCTCTAAGTGGACTAGGTTTCTCCATTCTGCCTCTGTTGAAGAGGATGAGGATGAGACAGAAGTTGGCAACTGTGCTCGAACCAGTTCTCCAGGGATTGATGCCAAAGTGGCCAGCTCACCATCTGCTCCAAGTCCAGGGATGTCTATATCCACAGTTACGCAAACAAACACAGGCCATTTGAGCGGGGAAGGAAGTGTTTGTTCAAGAGCTCCAGGCCTTGGACTAAGCAACCGGAGTACAAGTGTTTTTGAGAAACTGAGCCAATGTATGACTAGGACGACCTCCAACAGTTCTACTATTGCATCAAAGGCTGCTGGTTCTCAGAGCCCTGTGTGTCTTCAGCAACCACCTACGAAAAGGCCCGGTTTTTCCATCAGCACATTGTTCCATACAGAGGAGGACTTTGATGACTCCTTTTAACCTGGAATTTTTGTGGCTCCCAGGATGTAGCCAGAATTTAAAGAACAAATTTTACACCCCATTGCTACCATGTACTCTAGAATAACCCAGACAAACCAAAACTTGTGCAGATATATTTCATTTTATTTGACAGGCAGGACAGGAAGTAAGGAATATAACAATAATTCCTATTCATTGTGACTAACAAAAATACTCCATAGTCTTGTTATGAGTAAATGTTAAAACAGTGATTACATTTCAGACATACACGAACATTTGTGTGAGACATCTTTTTGCTCCTTGATGTTTACCAATACGCAGAGTTGGCTAATTATATCTCTGGTCTTTTTGGATTAAATGACAGCCAACATGTGACATTTTTAGTTTTATGTAGTCTGTTAAAGTGCCAAGTTGTATCTTATTAAAGACAAATATTGATAAAAGTTAGAAACCGGCGTTATCCAAAATGCCTGAGTCATTTATATTGCCAACAGTATGAAAGGAATTAGTTATGTTTTTAGGAAAGGCAGAACCGGTAAAGATTGCTATAGTGTCGGCCAGGTGGGGGTTTTGAAATTATTTGTAAATATGACCCCTATTTTTCCCAGCCCTTTCACTTTCGTGGGCCAGGCTGTTTGGAGTACTGGATGGTGTCCAGGGCACCTCCAATGTCGTAGTTCTTGGTGTGGAGCAGCCTGGTCAGCCAGCCACCTTCGTCAGTGAAGCCCATAGACAACATCTGAGACAGGGACTCCACCAGCCGCGGGTCTGCATCTAAAAAGGGAAGATGAGAGTCTGTGTGAGTAATATGATTCATCTGTAGGACAAGGAAACGCAAAAGCTAACACCTTATATTACATAGAACAATCAAGAACAGAACTTCACATGGTCTTCGGTATTTGACGTAGTACCTTGTGGCAGGTGTGGGTACAGGGCAGCTTCACGTAGACCGGTGGGGCCTTGGTTAGGGGTGGGGTTGGTGATTAGGGGGGTGGGGCGGTCCTGCACCACTTCTTGTCCATCCACCTCCATCCTCAGGGACTGCAGCTCACCTGTGGATGGATCCACTTCCTTAGAGCTCAGATGGGTCCATTCCTCATCATTACTTTGGTCCTGAAAAATATAAAAAGTAGTTTGTTTACAGAAAACAATTTTTAAAAGAATGCAAGTTCATGATTTTTGCCTCCAACCACACCGGCAACACGACGGCTCACTTACCCTTGCCCCCTCATTCATACTCCCAGCACTGCTTGAACTGACCGGGCCTCCTTCCACCCCTCTGGAAAGAAGGCCTCCTGAACCACCATCACTCCGGGCACTAGGCGGTCCACTTGAAGCAGGAGGAGTTGGTGTGACTTTGGCCCGTCTCCCTTCATGCTCGACATCAATGTCCACATCTATGCCTGTGGAGAAATTAGTTCATTTATTAAACAAATATAGAGAGTCGTTCTGTTAGCATGTGCAGTATATGATTTACGCAAAAGTGATGTTTTATCATGGAGTGCTTTTTCATGTGACATGGTGATTGGCAGGGCACCTACCGAGGGGGCTCAGCATGGCAGCCACACCCTCTCCGATGTTCTTCAGGTACTCCATGTTGGCCTGGGCAGAGCTAGAAACTCCTGTTGAAAAGCAGATGTGGGTTTGGGATGGGGTGATGGATCAAGCTAATGAAAGACCCAACAGTGAAAAGTGATCCCGGTACACCAGACTTGCTTCTTAACACGAGTAATTGAGTTCAATATGGCATTGATTAGTGCTAATTCAAAGTCATCAGCTAACAGACTACACTAGGTATTCAACACATGGGTGATCTGAAAGTGTCCTGGCTTGGCTGAGAGATTCTATGACTACTCCATCATAATAGAGTTTAATCTAAAGCTCACTTTTGTCGTCATATTTGTGTGCTTAGTCTGCTTCCTTCATTCTTCCCTCAAAACAACTAACTTTTGGATTTGAGAAATGTCTGGTTGCGACAGGAACGTACCGTTTTGGGCCTGTCCATTCTGAGAGTTGGCCTCCTGGGAATTGGGTTGGGTTCCAGATGGACCGGGTTGGGTTCCAGATGGACCAGGCTGGGCCTGGTCTTGGTCTTGGCTCTGGCTCTGAGCCTGAGCCTGAGCTTGGGCACCAGCCCACATGCAGTGCCTCATCTTGCGCCAAAATTTCCCACGAGGGAACCACTGAGTGAGAAAGAAGAGCTTTTATGAGACTGAAGCCTCCTGTGTGGTGTGTTGTCAGATAGGTGAAGTAAATATACCATTCAACAACCAAACAGAGCATTTTCGATCTGGGTTCAGAACTCGATCTGGGCTGAGAATTACCTCGAACATGTTGGCCATGGGGTGGAAAATGGGCAGCAGTGGATGCTCCTTGTGGAGCCCCTTGGCCTGGCAGGTGGAGCACAGGTCATAATCTGGGCACATGGTGCACTTGAAGCGTGTTCCAGCAACCTGGCCCTCACATCCATCACAGGTCACACCAGCGTGGACCATGGGAGTGTGATGAGGTGGGCCCATATGTGGTGGTGGTCCCATTGGATGTCCTCCTGGCCCCATATGATGGTGTCCAGGTGGCCCCATGTGATGTGGTCCCGGAGGATGGGCAAAGGGGAACCCTGGCATCCCATGAGGTGAGAAGTCACGCTTGTGCTCCTTTTTCTCTGAACGGGACAAAACAGCACAGCGGTTAAGTTGTCTGACAACACCTCAGCTTGATCAGAAGTCTTTTAAAAGTTTTCTATGTCTGATTTGAAAAATATTTTCTTGAGATTAGAGAGAACCATCTATATGCAACGTACCCTTGATGAAGAGGCGGAATGTTTCGTCCTTCAGCAGAGTCAGTCCCATCATGAGCTCGTCGTCAGTAGAGAAGGCAATCATGTCACCATCCTCGTCTAGAGCAAGAGAACAACAACAAAGGGAGTGGTTAGCCTTGTGATGCTAACACGCCATTATTTTGTAATACATCATCTACTGCCTTGCTTTTTTTTTTTAAGTTGATATAGACTTAAAATATAAGTACTCTTTCTGTATCACATTATAAAATAATAATGAATACTTTATTATGGGTTGAACAGGCCATAGATTTCAAAAATCTGGAGTATCCTTCAAATGATCTTTAACACTGTTGACTCGTAACAGATTTTTTTTTCAATGTTTACGTAAGATACTAAACTATTTAGCAGTTCGGAATATCTGAGGATGTCATGTTTAATTCAGACGTTCATCCAAAGAGCCCCAGCTAAAGCTTTGATTGCTGTAAACATCTCCAGATCTCAGATTGACCTCTCAAACACTCCCTCGAGGGAAAATACTTTTCTATGCCTGAAGGTGGAGTCGAGTCCACAATGGCAGAAGCTATGAGGAAGAACAAGTTTGTTCAGCCGAGCTTCTGTTTACATGCTTCAAATAAGCCTCAATGAACACCGACTGCCTTGGCTAGTCGGTTAAAAACACACCACAAGCCTGAAAAACTGTAATTACAGGGATATTATAATGTGCTACATGGGCAATGATCCCTTTTAACAAAATAAAACTTAAGAAGCCAGTTTAATAACGTGACTCGCTTATAAATGTGATATAAATATATTATTTCTTTATTTGGACTGGCCAGTTTACTGACTAGTCGGTTAAAAACGCACCACAGGACTGAACAACTTACAGGGACATTAAATTATAATACGCGACACTACGAGGAAGACAACGCTCAATTTTAGCTAAATAAAACTTAAAGGGCCAATTTGATAACCTGACCCGCTTACAAATGCTTATTTCTTTGTCTTAAAATAGGATATTGACCAACTAGGGATGAGTGACAGACGACTACACCAGGCCTGGTTAATGAACAACACTCTCAGGCCAAAGTGCAATGAAGACCACAGACAGAGCTCCAGCATAAACACACACAACTTGAGCGATGAAAAGTGGCTAAACCCAGCCGTACCTTTGTAATACATCTGGAAGGAGACGTTCCGGAGGTTGGCAAAAACATCCGCCACCTTCCGGCTCAAGTACTCGAAACTTGTCGAGACGTCCTGGTCGATGGCAAAGCGGCGAATCTCCTTATGGCAGTCCTCCTTTCCGAGGAGGTAAGCCTTGACGGTCACAGACATGTTCGCGTCTTTTTCTTGCAAAAACGAACTCGGCCTCTGGCGTGTGTTGCGCAGTAAAAAATTCTCGTCCGCTCCGAACCGGGTGATCTGAGAGTCCCTCCTCCCGCTGAGCCGTGCGCCTCTGTTCCTGCGCTCCAGCGCCACTGCGGCATTTATATCGCCCACAACCGGAGAGGGGCAGGGCGAACGGCTCCTTGAGCGGCTCAGGCCGTGTTATTGTGATCCGAGGCGGTTCAACAACACCAGGACTGGGTGGGGCGACACAGAGGGGGTTGTTGAAGGCCGTGGAATGACACAGCACTTTCCAAACTGGGATTTCCCCCCTCTGAGATCACCATGGCCTGACACTTATGTAGAATAATCTAGAACTGATTTGTGTTTTATATGCACATCCATATACATACATATATATATAATATATACACGTACATACATGTGGACAAATTTGAAGTGGCCCATTTTAGCCACATGTGAACTGTTTTACATTTAAAGTGAAGCAGTGGGCAGCCACCAACACAGCACCCAGGGAGAAGTGTGTGGGGACTGTACCTTGGTCAAGGGTAACTCAGTGATGCTAGTAGTAGTCCTGGGATTTGAATCCACATTCTTCTGATCCCTGGGGACTCCCTAACCACTAGGCCACAATGTCCATGAAGTATTGGGGCACACCTGTTTTCAGGATTTTGTCCAGGCCTCATACTTCCAGTGAAAGGCTTATCAAGACATCCTGGACAAGGCCATGCTGTTCTATTCCAGCATGACTGTGCTCCAGTTCACAGCAAGCAAGCTTCATCCAGCACCTTTTTGATGAACTGGAAAGGAGAGTGACAGCAAGGCCTTCTCATCCAACTTCAGGTGCCTGACCTTATAAAGGCTCCACAGAAGGAATGGACAACAGTTTCCACAGAAATCCACTAAAATCTTCCATGTTGTTTGTATTTGTCGGCATGGAAAAGTTTTAACACAACTTTTAAGCATTTTAAGCTTAAGACTTTTGGACAGTACTGTATAAATTAATTTATTTTTGATTCCTTTAAGAAAAGCTTGTACAATGTCTTGTAGATGTTAAGGAAGTGCAGCATTCCACTTGTCACCTTTAACGTAAGTATACTAAACAATTCAGCCGCATATGTGACTGAAAACCTTCACAAACTCTGCGAGAAGTGCCTTTTATCTAAGGTTTAATAAACACACTGTAAATTACAGGTGAGTAGTAGGTTGTATCATGGAGAATAGGAACGAAAACCTAAGTCTGATACTTTTTCTAAGTATAAAAACATCAAGCAGTTAGAAAGATCCGGCATCGCGCTGCCGCTCGCTCCTCCACTGGGCTTCCTATAGGC
Source organism: Brachypetersius altus (assembly GCA_037974465.1). Taxonomy (NCBI): domain Eukaryota; kingdom Metazoa; phylum Chordata; class Actinopteri; order Characiformes; family Alestidae; genus Brachypetersius; species Brachypetersius altus. Next base: position 15,423,047 of record JBBPDB010000032.1, on the reverse strand, counting down.
CACAAATTCAACACCCATTTTCTAATACAGATCCATACTGATCCATTTTCTACCAACAAAGTAAGTTGATTCACCTGATTTGCTTAACTCCACCTCTTTGTTTCAACCAATGATTACAGCACTAGTTATCTTCTAATTAATAACTAATTAATTGTATTCTTCATTTATACAGACATATATATACATATGTATATTCATATTTATAAATAGTATAAACAAAGTATATACTTTTGTTAACATTTATCTTATATTTATAAATATAAATCCATATTAGGTATTCATATTGTATATTTATTATTGTATATTATATTTGCTCAGTATGTTGTTTATCTTTTATTATTGTTGTTGTTTTTATACTGTTGTACTTGAGAGACACCATCTACCGGAATCCAATTCCTTGTATGTGTTCGCTCACATACTTGGCCAATAAACGCTATTCTGATTCTGAATATTCAGTCGATACCTCCAGTTTGCCTTTCAACCAACTCAATTTTATCACCTAATTTGCATAACCGCACCCCCTTTGGCACCTCTAGTCTGGCCTGCAAAGATACTTGTGTGTCCAGTCTGGTCTTCAAGGCCATCTTACAGAGTAGGACATTGTCTTACCCCCCCCCTCTTTTGGAGTTTAAACGTAGTTGTAGGGGATTTTATTTTAAAACCCATATAATTGTTCAATGTCAATCGCGTCGATCAGTAAAATACCCCTTCGGTTGCTGTACCACATTTTACAATTCATGAGGAGTAAGACATGCTTAGACCCAGATTAGAATGCCTGGTCTGTTTAGTCTGACCACAGTGTTCTCCATGGATTGGACTATGGGTTGTTTTGGATTAGCTGCATCTTGACTTTGAACGTTTGGCTTTGATCGTGTACTACAGAGCCAAAAGTATGTTTTAGAGCTACCCTGGTCATCCCTAAGTGCTAGAGAAGGGGATCTGTCCTCAGATTTTAAAACGGATTGCTTGGTCTGTATCGAAACAGTTGCAGAGTTAAATGCAGAACGTGATTGGCCTGCAGAGCCCCGACCTCAAAAGGAGACCGTCTCTATATTAATGCTACTGCTTTTGGAACAATTAACACGCACATATTGATGTGTCCACATACTTTTTACAACATTGCATTACTGTATTAATGAATCTCTTTCGTCAGATGTAACTTGAGGTCATTGAAAACTTTTGATGCCCCAGTTTTTGCAAAAGGGCGGCATTAAGTTTGCCAAAAAGGGAGCTATGCAAAGTGGGTCAGGTGCTTGAGCACCTTAAAGCCAACACCCCCCCCAACCCAGCATGTGCTTGGACACCACAACGTGACGGTCCCGCATGAAAATGAGTGTGTGGGATACAGTAAGCCTAATAACTGGCAGGGAATTCCTATCAGAAGCACTGTTTATATGTGCAGTACTAGAAAAAGGTAAAAATTGGTCAAGCAATTATCTCTGAAAAAGTTAAGGCGTGGCTATAACACTGCACAGCTGCAGAAAACCACTGTTCACATCTAAAAGTGCCTACACTGGGCACAGGAGCATCAGAACTGGACCATGGAGCAACGGAAGGAAGTTGCCTGGCCTGATGAACTGCGTTTTCTTTGAGAACGTTTGACTTTGTAGTATTTTTGTCTATTAGTGTCAAGTTCTGTGAGCTGTAACTGTCATAATGCAAATATAGTACATATAAATATTCATTTAAATTATTTAACACTGACCGGTGAACTGATCCTGACATACAGGCACCTGTCCGAGGCTGAGATATATTAGGTGCAGGACAGATGGGGTGCCAGATACCACCGCACACCTTCAGAGAGCTTGTGGAGTCCATGCTTCAACAAGTCGAGCTGTTTTGATGGCACAAGTGGGGACCTATACAGTATCAGGCAGGTGGTTTTAACGCCGTGGCTGATCTGGGTGTAATACAATCTCACTGTTGTCAGACAAAGCAGATCGGCCTGGAGTACAATACATTCTAATCTGGGCCTTAAACTGTCTTACTCCTCGTGTAAAATGTGGTACAGCAACCTTCTAGCCGCACCTGTAATCGACAGTGTGATATATTTTCTTAATGTGATCAAGCATCTGTGAACTGTTCTGGATCTAGTCTGATTCATGGAGGCCACACCTTATAGCTGACAGCAGCGGCCCCCAACCTTTATTTCATCACGGACCGGTTTAATATCAGAGACTATGTTCACGGCGCGGCCTTTAAGGAGCGGCAGATAAATATACGTGTTTATACACATAAATGATACGCATAAAAATGGGGATATTTTAAAAACATAATAATAAACGTAAATCCAGTGTGTACTCGCAGCTTTATTAACAGCGTTTCCATAACAACGAGCCGACAACAGAACACGGGGAACATCCCGCGGACCGGTAACACATGACCCACGGCCCGGTACCGGTCCGCGGCCCGGGGGTTGGGGACCACTGCTGTATCTTCACTGTATCGGTTGTTTGATGCCATGAAACTGATGATGATAATAAAAGTGAATCAGAGAAGAGCGAGACTAAAACTAGTAAACATGTATGAGTTGGTCACGGGAAATAGAGCAGTCTGTGTTTTGTCTCGTGTGTTAGGTGTCCTGTGGTTGGTTGTGATGGTCAGGGTCATGTCTCAGGGAAATACACGTCCCACCGGAGCGCCGGCAGCTGCCCCGTCGCGGCCAAGCGCCAGAAGGAAAGCGCCTTGAACGAAATGGCCTTTTCCTGGAAGGCCTGCAAGCAGGAGCTGCCCCACTGCCCCCTACCCGGCTGCAATGGCCTGGGACACGCCAACAACGTGTTCGCCACACACCGGAGGTGAGAACGCCTGACCTTCGCTCTCACTTAACTGTAAAACACTCGTTTCAACCCTGTGCCTAAGGGAGAACATGCAGCATTAACGCAAGAGTGAGAGTGAAGTTTAAACTCACAGTTATATCGATTATCACTACAAAAGCAAAAGGGAATAAGGATCTGAATCTAAAGAAATAATTTTAATACCATTTTAATCCGCAGTTTGTCGGGCTGTCCACTGAATGCTCAAAGCATCAAGAGGAAGCTCTCAGGAGAGGAGATGACCATCAAACTCAAGACCTGTAGCGGTGCGTTCACATTCGTACAGCTTTCAACACGCATAATAACGGTTCTGCGTTCATAGAGCAGTCTGTTCTCTTCATATTAAATGCTGTCGCTCGTCTTTCCTAGTTCTGTACGTTCCCAGCTGTTGATACTGCAGGTCTCACCTCATATTTGTGTTCTTTGGGTGACTGCGACAGGCATGGAGACGAATGAGGACATGCAGCATTTGGATCATGAAATAAAAGAGCTGAACGAGTCCAATCTGAAAATAGAGGCAGACATGATGCAGCTTCAGACGCAGGTAAACAGGAAGCAGATGCCTTCATCCAGTGCAAGAAGCAACTAATAGTGAACATAATTTTGCAGAAACTTCAATGCAAACATAGCATTCCTGTTGCTATGTACAGTACTGTGCAAAAGTCTTAGTCCCCTGAGAAAATTACACTGTAAAGCTGTGTGCTGCTGGGCAGTAGTGTTACGTTAGTGTTAAAACACTAATTTTACAATAAACACTAATAACATTAATACAGTAAACCATAGTTTCATGGCAAAGTGTTTGC